>PVKP010006010.1:0-85751 GCA_004027715.1 Plecturocebus donacophilus | reverse complement strand
CCCCCACTACACAGCCTGGGCCCCCCACTACACAGGGTCCTTCCCGGGCTCCACCTGCCCTGGAAGGTTCTCTGGTCCAGGAGCTGCCCAGCCCTGGGGAGAGCCAGGCAAGCGGGACAGGCCGAGCATTCGGGTCCCCGCCCAGATGCTCGGAGAGCTGCAGGTGGCACTGCACTGGAGGGGAGGGACTCAGTGCAGCCTGCAGAGTGCACAGTGGGGCATCGGGGCCACGCAGGGGAGGGGCTCCCAGGGGCTCCCCTGTCCCAGCGAGGCTGGACATCAGCTGTCGCTGTCTGCCTGGCCCTCACCTTTCAGGATTAACCTGGAGATCATCCGCTCAGAGGCCAGCTCCAACCTGAAGAAGCTTCTGGAGACGGAGCGGAAGGTGTCTGCCTCGGTGGCCGAGGTCCAGGAGCAGTACACCCAGCGCCTCCAGGCAAGTGGGCACCGGGGCTGGGGCTGGCAGGAGCCGCAGCCCTCGTAGAAAGAGTGGGGCAGGTGAGCAGCCGTGTCTGGCTCCAGGGTGGCTCCTGGGGGCCGAGGCTCCCAGGTGTGCACGGTCAGGGTACGGGCCCCTGCTCCTTCTCAGAGACCGCTGTCCTCGGGGCCTCGCCCCAGCTGGTGCCCGCAGAGCTCTCACGTGGCTGTCACATGCCCTCGCTCCAGGCCAGCGTCTCGGCCTTCCGGGCACTGGACGAGCTGTTTGAGGCCATCGAGCGGAAGCAGCGGGAGCTGGCTGACTACCTGTGTGAGGACGCCCAGCAGCTGTCTCTGGAGGACACGTTCATCACCATGAAGGCCTTCCGGGAAGTCTTCGTCCGCGCCCTCAAGGTGAGGGCAGACCCGCAGGGCACAGCCTGTGTGGCTAGAGCGGGGTCCCAAGGCCCCCGGCCTCCCTCCAGCAGGACGGGCAGAGGCGCCCTTCGTAGGTGGACACGGCCACGTGGGCCCTGCCCTGCTGCAGCTCAGGGAGGTGACATGCAGGCCCACGGGGCCCCTGAGGGCTGCCGCGCTGGGGTGACGCGGCCACATCTGCCCGTGCAGGAGAACAAGGACCGGAAGGAGCAGGCGGCCAAGGCGGAGAGAAGGAAGCAGCAGCTGGCGGAGGAGGAGGCGCGGCGGCCTCTGGGAGAGGACGGGAAGCCCGGTGAGCCGGGCAGGGAGGGGCAGCTCTGGGGTCCTGTCTGTGCCCTCGCCTCCCTCCCCCACCCCTCCCAGCCCTCTAGGTGGCCTCCAGGTTCCCGTGCCGCTCCCTGAGTGTCCCACGCTCCTCAGTCAGGAAGGGGCCCAGGAAGCAGGAGGAGGTGTGTGTCATTGATGCCCTGCTGGCTGACATCAGGAAGGGTTTCCAGCTGCGGAAGACGGCCCGGGGCCGCGGGGACGCCGAGGGGGGCAGCAAGGCGGCCTCCATGGATCCCCCAAGGGCCACAGAGCCTGGTAAGACCCTCTCCCACTCCCTCCTCGTGGTCCCCTTGCCATTGTCCCTGTCCTCCTCCTCCAGGAAGCCTTCCTGACTTCACTGGAAAGCCCTCTCCTCTCCCTGGGCTGCCCTGGAGGCCCCTAAGACCGGGGACAGCTGAGGGGGCAGGCAGCAGCCACTCCGCCCTCATCCCTCCCTTGGCTCACTCCAGCTCTCCACTGTAACCACGGGCCTTGCCCCAGTGCCGAAGCAGTGGCCCGGCCCGCAGGTCCTGAGAGATGAGGTCAGGCCCACTGACCGTTGCCCCTGGGCTCAGAGGGCGCCAGAGCAGGCAGGAAAGGCAGACTGCGAGGCCCTGGTGGGAGGGCCCCATTCCTGGGGTAGCTGCCTCAGGGTGCTGGGGATGGCATAGCCCAGTGTCCCAGTGTCCCCTGCCACGGTGTAGACAGACCAGGGACACTGAGGCATCAGAGGAGGCTTCCTGGGGAGGAGGCTGCGCTTGGGCCGGCTCGGGAGCAGGGTGCCTGCCCTTCACTGGCATGTCCCTCCAGCCATAGTGGCCACTGGCGACCCTGCAGGAGACACTGTGGATGGCACATGCTGCCCCGCCTCTGAGCCCAACCTTGATGCTGCAGCAGCCAACAAGTCCCGGGCCTGGGACCTTGCGGACGCTGGGACCCACTGCCCTCAGCCCACCCTGGAGCAGTCGGGGGAGGGTGGTCCCCGGCCCCTGGAGAGGCGTTCTTCCTGGTATGTGGATGCCAGTGAAGACCTAACCACTGAGGACACCCGGTGCCCCCAGCCCTCAGAGGGGGCCTGGCCAGTGACTCTGGGAGATGCTCAGGCCCTGAAGCCCCTCAAGTTCTCCAGCAACCAGCCCCCCACGGCCGGAAGTTCAAACCAGGATGCCGAGGATCCCACTGCCTTGCTTGGCGTCCTCCAGGCTGAGGCCAGCAGCACAAGCCAGGGACAGGAGGACACTGTCCACAGCCACAGTGCCAGACCCCCTGCAGCAGGCCTGAGCAGAGATAGGGACGAGGACGAGGAGGACACAGCCCCAGAGTCCGCGCTGGACACATCGCTAGACAGGTCCTTCTCCGAGGATGCGGTGACCGACTCCTCGGGATCCGGCACACTCCCCAGGTCCCGGGGCCGGGCCTCAAAGGGGACCGGCAAGCGAAGGAAGAAGCGCCCCTCAAGAAGCCAGGAAGGTAACGCAGGGAGGGGCCCCGGGCACTGCCCCACACCAGGATGCTGGCACCCAGCTGGTCCCTCCCCTTCCCCACTGGGCACCGCAGGCTCCAGCTGCGCCCAGGAGAGGTGACTTGGGTGCTGCGTGAGAGCAGGTGACAGCACTTCTGCCGGAGGGCAGCTTTAGGGCTGCTGTTCCTCCAACCCACTGATTCCCACCTTTGCGCCACCTCCGTTAGGGAGCAGGGGCGAACACCGGGCACCGGGCACGAGGTCCCGGGCAAGCGGCTGCCACGAGTCTCAGCAGCCAGAGAACCAGGCAGCCCTCAGAGGGTGCTGGTGTGCCTAGCCGGCCCCCACCAGCCCCACCCCCTCCAAGCCAGGGTTGCTCCTGTGTGATAAGCCGTTGAGTGCATTTCTTTTATTTGAAAGCAGAGGTTGCCCCTGATTCTGATGCTAATAAAACAGAAAGACTGTGTGTGATCAACTAAGGTATGTACGCAGCCCGAGCTCCCTGGGGCTAACAGCAGCTGCAGGGCAGGGGCGGAGCTTGCTGCCCCAACGCCTCTGGGACACTAACCTGGCTTCTCTCTGGCCACCTGGTGCGTCAGTGTGGCCTTACCTCTCCCGCGCCGCTGGTGGTGGGCTCCCCCTTCTGTCCCCTCCCTCTCTGCAGGTCACCTGCTCACCCAGTGTCTCCCCTGGGCAAGAGGCGACAACAGCGCTGGTGCTGGGCATGTGGGCCCCGAGAGGCAGGTGACCAGGCCAGCGGCTCCCTTAGCGAGCAGGATCCGGAGGCCCCGGGGCAAGGGTGGGACCTCCTGGCTGGCTGGACACGCTGAGGTGGTGCCTGTCTGGTGTCCTGGCCCTAAGCCCAGCACCAGTAACCCTGTGGCTTTCCTCTGTCTGTCGGTGGAGAGACATCTGAGTATGTCAGTGGGGTGGGGCCTCCTGGGGCATGTCCCCAGCAGTCTGTGAGGAGACAGGGAGGGTCTCAAGGGCAGATGCTGCCAGGGACAAGCACACTACAACCCCTTCTGTAGGACGGGGTGTCCTCCTACCCTGAGGCCGTGGGTGGGACTGTGGAATGCAGATTACTCCCAGCACACCCTGCGTCTTCCAGGAGGGCCCCTGCCCAAGGTCAGCCAGCCACCATCACAGGGCTGGAGAGGCGGATGCATTCAGCTAGACAGACGGGCCTGTGCTGCGTGGGGGAGGAACCCGAGCAAAGAACCAGAAGGTGCAGCCCGGCCAATTGTGAGCTCTGTGAGCCCAGGTCATGAGGCCTCCAGTACCTCCAGCCTGGCTCAGAGAGAGCCCAGTGTCCGTGCCCTGCGGATATGCCAGGGCTGGGGCTAGGCTCAAGGTGTGCACCTGAGGTCTGCTGGTGCTGTCAGAGCCCAGAGCGGCTGGGAGTCCAGAGCAGCTTCTCTGTCCTCGCTGCTGGGGCACAGCCTGCACCCTGGGTTCCAGCTCTTGCTTCCGGGGTCATCTTCTGAGTGTGGCCCTCTGGTGTGAAACACCCACGTGTATTTGTAGAAAGGTGCTGGCATCTCCCTTAGAGGCTGGAACTTGGACTTGCTGGCCCTGGGTGCAAGGAGCAGGGGAGCATGCGGGCCAGGGGCTGGCGGCCACATGTCGCAGTGCTTCAGTGAAAGGTGGACGTGCCCAGCGCCGGCCCCACGCTCCACCCGGTTCCCTCCTGGACCTGCTGCACGTGCTTGGCGTCCACCCGCCCCAGCTCCTGCCACAAAGGCAGCTGAGGGCAGGAGGAAGGAATCCTGCCCTTTTCTCCCCAACTTTTTATTTTTTATTTTTATTTTATTTTTTGAGACAGCATCTCAATCTGTCACCCAGGCTGCAGTGGCATGATGTTGGCTCACTGCAGCCTCCACCTCTGCAGATCAAGTGATTCTCCTGCCTCGGCCTCCTGAGTAGCTGGGACCACACGCACGTGCCACCACGCCTGGCTAATTTTTTTTTTTTTTTGTATTTTGAGTAGAGACTGGGTTACCATGTTGGTCAAGATGGTCTCGAACTCCTAAACTCAGGTGATCCCAGGTGATCCACCCGCCTGGGCCTCCCAAAGTGCTGGGATTACAGGTGTGAGCCACCACGCCCAGCCTCTTTTTTTTTTTTTTTTTTTTTTTTTGAGACAGAGTCTCACTCTGTCATCCAGGCTGGAGTGCGGTGGTACAATCTCAGCTCACTGCAACCTCCATCTTCTGGGTTCAAGTGATTCTTGTTTCTCAGCCTCCTGAGTAGCTGGGACTACAGGAGTGTACCACCACACCTGGCTAATTTTTTTATATTTTTAGTAACGATAGGGTTTCCTCATGTTGGCCAGGCTGGTCTCAAACTCCTGACCTCAGGTGATCCAACCGCCTCAGCTTCCCAAACTGCTGGATTACAGGCCAGAACCACCGCACCCGGCCCCCAACTTTTTATTTAGAAAATCTTCAACACCACAGAAAATTAAATAGAGACAACAATGACTAACACCTTCTCCCCAAAATTGCAAACATTTTGCCAAAAATATGAAAATTGTGACCATTTTGCTACATTGCCCCCCACGGACTGAGCCATTTGAGAGTCCCTTACAAACGTCACGGCGCTGGACCCCTAAGCTGGCTGACAGACACCTCCTGGGAGCACAGCATCCTCCCCAGTCCCACTGCGCAGGGCGTGCTCCAGCGGCGTTTCACACCCACGTGCTTCTAAGATCCGGTCCCAGTGCAGATGGGCCAGTTGTCCCAATAATTCCTTTTCTAGTTGTTACTTTGTTGTTTTTTGCAAACGAGATACTATCTAGAATCACATGGTGTGTTTGTCATATCGCCTCACCCTTTTTTGTTCTAGAACATTCCTACCCCTTTTTGTCTCGTATGACATTGACACTCCAGAAGACACCTTCACTTTGGGTTTGCCTGATTGCTCCCCCCAAGTTGGACCAGGTTGATTTCTGGGGCAGGAGTTCTACCCCAAGGGACGCCACGTCCTCCCCAGCTGGGTGGGGCCGTTCATGGCAGCAGCGCTGACCACAGCTGCGGGGCTGGTTTCTGAACCTCCCATCACACGAGCACCTTGCTCTCTGTGCTCAAAGCCCCTGCGGTGACCTATGGGACAGACCGCTGCAGCCCAATTCTGTGTTCGCAGCGCCTCCTCCGAGCGTTCCCCTCTCCCCTCCCCTTTTCCAATCATGGCGAGTTTTGAAAGTGCAGTAATCCATCACTGTCACCGCCATGCATTTGATGGGGACCAGCGGGAGCCCTCGACCCACAGCCCCTAAGCGCTTCCCGTCTTTGGCACAAGCCCCTGTTCCCAGCTCACCCCGGGCTTGCTGACCCCTCACCCCTGCCCAGGCCTTGGTCTTGGCCATTTCTCCAGGTTCCCTGAGTGGGGGATGATGTTGAAATCCCCCTTTGAGGGATCGTTTTGGATAGTTTTGGTTTCTTGCTCTGTCTCTTTAGAGCAGCGGTTCTCAAACCCCACCTGCCCTATCCCACTGGGAAGCCAGGATACCACCTGGCACTGGGGTGGCAGTGGGGGTGGGCATTCAGACAAGGACCAATCGAGGGCCCCTGGACCAGAAAATGAAGAGAGTGTTGAGGGCAGGAGGCCTGTGGGGCCATCTGGGTGGCGGGAGCACCATCTGGGTGCCTGTTGGAGCAGGGCTGAGCGCCCTCAGCAGCCCACTGGAGATAGCACTGCTGGGGTCCTCGTGTGGGCCAGGGTCCAATGTGGAGGCGATGGAGGGCTCCAGGTGGTGGCAGTGGGGATTAATGAGTATAGACAGTGTGCAGCCTGGGTCTGAGACATGGGATGGACAGACAGGCCACTGAGACTCCCCATCTCAGCAGAAAGGAGACAGGCTTAGGGTGCCACGCCTTGCCAAAAGCCAGCCTGGCCAGGCTGTCCCGGCACCTTCCACTCAGATAAGTTGTGCTGCTCCAGAGAAAGAGCCTGGGGTCAGAGTGGACCTGAGATGCATGGCACAATCCGCTGGACAGTGGTGATGAAGGGTTCAGGGACCTGGGGACCCAGAAGCGGGCACCTGGTGTTATACCCAGCAGAGCTGCTCCTAATAATGTCATTTCTCCTCTCTCCTTATAGGCCTCAGGCCCAGGCCCAAGGCCAAGTGAGAGAGCCCTGGCCAGGCCGCTGGACATGCTGCCATTCTGCTGAGAGAGGCTCTTCTGGGGCCGGGCTGGGACTGGGCCCCGGAAACCAAACTCCGTGCCTTACCCAGCCGGGGCCCTCCTGGAGCCTTCTTGGGGTGTTGTGCTTGGGACCCCGACAGGTCCCAGTGTCCCACCAGGCCTGGTGCCCTCCTGGACCGCCTGCACGCGCCAGCCTCCCACTTGCGACCCTGGCCCACACCCGCATGCGCCCTTTGTGGCCTGCCCAGGGCCAGTGGGGAAGCTGCATCCCGCCAGTGGCCACCACAGCCCTGCCTGCCCTACAGCCCAGTAGGGTTTAATCAAAATGCGATGCTTTGCAGGTCTTTAAAGCTCAGAGGTGGCCAAGCTGGGGGCCCTGGGCAGGGACAGGCTGGCTGGCGGTGCCATGGCAGGCCAGGGTGACACCCAGCAGCCACTGCCCACTCAGCAAGGGCAGCCTGCCCCTTGCCAGGTGTGTGCCCTGAGGCTGGTGACTAGACACGTGGCCAATAAAAAGCAGATCTAGCCCCGTGTGCACCTTCGGTGTTCAGAAGCTGTGGGGGTGGGTGGCAGACACAGGCTCCCACAGACATGGTGGGCGCTGGACAGGCCCCATGTGAGCATTCACAGCCGAGGGTCCCCAGATCACTGTGAGCATTCACGGCCGAGGGCCCCCAGATCGCGTGCGGGCATTCACGGCCGAGGGCCCCCAGATCGCGTGTGGGCATTCACGGCCGAGGGTCCCCAGATAGGTGTGAACATTCACGGCCAAGGGTCCCCCAGCCTAAGGGTTGTCCCTCAAGCCCTCAGGAGGCAGTGAGAAACATCTAGAACAGGGCAGACCCAGTGAACAGCACCCAACAGTGGTGAGATGGGTGCAGCTCTACAGGGGTGCAATTTACAAACCGCCAGACTCACCATTAGGTATGTGCTGTGGTGGCATTTGCTTTCCAGCAGATCAAGGTTGTGCAATGATCCACTTTTAGACTCTCCATCACCCCAAGAAGTCCTCTTGCACCCATCAGTCCCACCCTCTCCCCGGGCTCCTCCCCAGCCCTGGCATCCAGTGACCTATGCTCCGGATGCTCCCGATGTCACGCATGTCTTCTGGGTCCTTCAGCGTGTTTTCAGGCTCCGTCCTCGCTGTAGGCTGCATCAGGACTTCATTCCGTTTCATGGCTGAAGCACACTCCATTGCATGCATGGACCACGTTCTGTTTGTCCACTCTTCTGTCCGTGGACATGTGTTGCTCGCAGTGTGGGGCTTCAGTGAATCCTGCTGCTGTGACATTCACATAGTCTTCATGCGGATGGAGTTTTCATTTCTCTGGGTAGATTCTAGCGGAGGAACAATTGGGCAACCGCTGTTTATGTTTAACTTCTTAAGAAACTGCCAAACTGTTTTCCAAAGCAGCTGCAGCATTTTCACTCCCATCTGTGCTATTGTTTCTAAGTTAAATAGCTCAAGCCTCCCCCGCCCCACACCCCACAGACCTGCCAGTATCACTGGACTATGGAGTATTGGGCGAGGTCCCCTGCGGGGTCACCTGCAGCAAGTGAGTCCATGGCCCCTGCTGCCTGGAGAGGTGGGGCTGGGGACCCTGTGACAGGAGGAGGGGCTGCCTTTCCTGGAGCCTGGTTTTTCCCTCTGTTCTGTGAGAAGTCAGTTTAGTGGGCTTCGGCCAGCAGAGGAGCCGAAACAGATGAGAGTTCTGGATGAGCCTTGCACGGTGAGGCTTCGTGGCCGCAAGCGTGTATGCAGGCGGCTATGAGTGTCTGTGTCCTGGGCCACCACGTTCGATGGTCCCACGGGGAGGTGTGGCCCCCAAAGAGTGGAAAGCACAGGTGGACAAGCCCACGCACCCTCGTTCTTGCTCCAGGGCACACACTGAGACAGCAGGGCCCAGGTGGATGGCCCCAAGCTCCGTGGCTCCCGTGCCGACCACCACCTGGGGACAGGCCCACCGTGGGGGTTGTGGGGTGGGGGTGTGCTAATTCGGGCTGGGCCGTGTGACTGGCAGGGTCCCCAGCTGTCGGGCCTAGGCAGGGCTGTTTTTAGAAAAGCCCAATTCCCTGCCCCCACTCAGGCCTGGGGCTATTTATAGTCGGGGCCTGGGGAAGTCGGTGAGTCACTATCGTTAGTCAATCCAAGCCCCCTTGGTGGGATGGGTGACCCCACAGACCCCCAAGCCTCTATCAGACATCTGCTAGCCCAGAGCCGCAGGTGTCCCCAGGAAGGGCTCAGAGCTGGTGGCCCCCGCCAGGCCTTGGAAGCACCCCTTTGTCGGATGGGACTCTGTGGTTCCTGGTGGGCATTTAACATTGTCAGTCTCTCTCATCTGGAAACAAACCTTCCGGAACCCTCTTGGTTTGCCCTGCTGCAGTCCGCCTCTTCCTACCTGCACAGAAAATGCTGTGCCCCAAATTCCCTCCTTGACACCCCCAGGCCCAGTGCCCCACCCTTGGGTGCACCCCTGTTCAGTAGGATCCAGGTTCTGCCAGATCTCGGAGCCCTCTAGCCCTGCTCCAGCGCCTTCCTAAGCTGGGGGTGGTGGTCGGCTCACCCCCACCGGCTGTCACCTGCAGGACGGCGCTAGGAAGGTGGAGAATGTGCAGTTCAGGCATGAAGACTGCATTTCCTCCGAGGCCCCCTGACTGCTTGGAACCCACGCAATGGCATTTTCCCCCAAGGACGCCGAAGGAGAGGAAGTGTCAGTGTGCCCGGTGGAAGAAGAGGGGTCTGGGGACTTAAGAGCAGGGGGCAGGAGGCCAGGCTGTGAACAACCCCTCTCCCCCAGGCTGGGGCAGGTAGGCGCCCAGAGAGGAGGGGTGGGGAGGCTGCAGGGAGGGTGGGCATCGGGTGTCCTTGGCTGCGCCTGAATCACGAACTCAGTGTGAGTGACCCTTGCCCTGGCAGGCCCAAGCTCCCCTCCAGTCCTCATGGGGAGTGTCCCATCTCCATGGGCTCCCTGTCACTGGCCTTGGAGCTGCCCCAGAACCCAAGGAGTCTGGTGGCTCCAGGCTGTTTGGCAACTGCGAACCCTCAGGAAGGGAAGCAAGGGCCCTACCTCCCTGCTCTGGGGCAAGGGCCCGATTCTCCCTTCTGACCCCAGGATCCCAGGACCCTTCTGGTGACCAGGCTTCCTCCAAGCCTCATCCACTATGGAGGGGTGGGGTGGGGTGGGCCGGGCAGGTCAGCCAGCAGGGAACATGGGAGCCACGCATACCATCGCCTCCCTCTGGGGCCTTGTCCCTCCACAGGCTGGTGTGATGTGGGGCCTCTTGGGAACCTGGGCCCCACGCTGGTGCTCACCCCCGGGGGCTGCTCCCATGCCAGCCAGATGAGGCTGACAGCATGTGTCCCTTTACCCCAGACTTGGGTGCTGAGGGCTGGAGCTCCATGCTGAAGCCCGCCTGCTCGCGACAGCCAGGACCGAGCCACAGCGTGCCGGGCAGGACGCGGGGCCCCTGCCGTCTAGCCGTCCAGCCGAGATGCAGGCTGGTGCAGGGGACACTCCGTCCTCGGCCAGGACGCGCTGCGGGGCTCTTCGCGGCCGGCAGGGGGCGCGCGCGCGCCCAGGGGACTCGGAGTTCCGCGCGGCCGACCCTCCAGGTGGGATGCAGGACGCAGCTCTCCTTTTGCAAACCGCATTCCTGCTCTGGAGGGGCGCCCACCGCCGCAGTTAATGGAACCCCGAAGTTCTGGGCCCGGCATGGGCCTGGCGGGGTTTGGTCGCGGTTCACAAGCCCTGGCCCACAAGCCCGGGCTTGCGGGAAGCTGCCTCCGTTGGCAAATTCGTGGGGCGCCCCAGGCCCGCTGCCTGCCTGGCCGTCGGTCCCTGCGCCCCCTCGCCCCTAAAGTGCTCAGGCTCAACTGGACTTCCCGGGCAGCGGCGGGGGCGGGGATCTGGCGGCCGGAGGTCACCGGGACGTCACTGCGCCCGCCCGGGCCCGCCCCCGGCCCGCCCCCTGCCCCGGGCCCGCTCCATTTAATGGCGCGGACGCCGGCGGCGGCGGGCTCCTGGCCGGGCCAGCGCAGCGGAAGAGCCGAGCCAGCATGTCCGGGACCCGAGCCTCCAACGACCGGCCCCCCGGCGCGGGCGGCGTCAAGCGGGGGCGGCTGCAGCAGGAGGCGGCGGCGACCGGCTCCCGCGTGACGGTGGTGCTGGGCGCGCAGTGGGGGGACGAGGGCAAAGGCAAGGTGGTGGACCTGCTGGCCACGGACGCCGACATCATCAGCCGCTGCCAGGTGCGGGCTGGGGCGCCGGGTCCCTCCCCCACCCCCCTCCCCGGACCCAGACGGCCCCTGTCCTCCCATGCCCCCGCCGGTCACTCACCGGCTTGGATGCCTTCCCTCCGGGAGCACCTTTCCCAGGACCACCCCACCCACCACCCACCCACCCACGCACGCGCACGCACCACCCACCCAACCCCCGACCCACACACACCGCCCTCCCTCCACCCACCCCTCCCCCGCCACCCGGGCAGCGGGCCAGGGCTCAGCTATAAATACAAGTCGCTGAGTTGGAGACACCCGATCCTCTGGGGGTGTCACATGCCTTGGGAGTGGCGCTGGACCCTCCATGGAGGGACCGGAGGACCCAGCCCCAGGATGGTTTGAGGACCCCCAAGACACCCCCTTCCTCATTCTGCAGTGATCACCTGGGGCCTGTCTGGGTCTGGAACAGGGCTTGGCTGGCTCCCCGCAGGGTCGGGGTGGTGGAGGGGGTGAAAGCTGCCTGCTGGGTGGGGGTGACCCCAGTGAGTCAGCCGAGGAGAGGCAGAGGTGGAAGCAGCCAGGACGCCCTGGGGGGCAACTGGGGCAGGGCCTGAGGGAGGGTGTCGGGACGGTCCCAGAGCCAGACATGGGAGAGGGAGGGCCACAGACTTCTGGCCAGGGTGACCCGGTGGCCGGTGGGGTGACCCGGTGGCTGGCGGGGCCACCGAGGCGGCCAGACCCGCTTGTCCCCAGGGCCCGGGGCGGGGCCTCTGCTGGCGGCGCTCAGCGCCCCCATCTGTTCTGACTGAGCTGGACAGTGTGCACTCTCGGGCCGCCACCCTGGGGATGCATGCCCAGTGCTAGGAAGGCCAAGGCCTGCTGCCCATGGGCTGACTTACAGCTCCAGGCACAAAGGGGTCCACTTTGGGAAGCACGCATCTGGGGACTGGAGCCTGCGTGGGGCTGCTGCCGAAAATGGAGCTCCAGAGAGGAGGGCTGGGGCTTGCCATAATCCCGGTCAGAAAAGGGGGTCAGCCCCGCAGGCTGTGTGGCTCAGAGCTGTCTGAGCCCCTCCTGCCGGAAGGGACTGTGGCTTCCCGGAAAGTTCTTCGTGGAACGTGGGGGGCCTCCCACTCTCGCTCTCCGCTCTCCGTCCTAAGCAGCCGGCAAACTCATCCCTCTCTGCAGAGGTCCCCCAGGTCCTAGAGATGGTCCCCACACAGCCCGCCCCCACTGCACTCGCCCCACACCGCCTCTGCCCGCCACCTGGTCTCTGGCCGCCAGGGGGCGTGCCCCGCGCTCACCGCCCCTCCCCTCCAGGGCGCCCTCAGCATGGGGCAGCGCCCCTCCTCTGGCCGACCCTCCGCAGACCTCTCTGCCCCTGTGAGGCCCAGCCCCTCCCTGTGAGCGGCCGGCTCTGGTGGGGCCCCCGCAGCTGCTCCACGTGGGATTCCCGCCCACTCCCAGCGGTGGAGATGGTTCTGGGTCCAGGCTCTCCCCGCTGTCCCCGGCCCCGTCTCGCACTCAGGCTGTCAGGCGCTCCCACCGGCCACCCCGCAGCCTGAGGGAGCCCTTGGCTCTCCGAGTGAGTGGGAATAAAAGAGGTTTGTCCCTGGAGCTCCCCTCCCGCTCCAGCCTCCTCACAAGCCAGTGAGGCGGATCATCCTGAAGAGCTCCTTCACACAGGGGAAGCGGGCTCAGACGTGGAGGAATGAGAGTCACTGGCACGTCTGGAGCCCTCGCGGGTGCTGGATGCCCACCATGATAGCCCAGGGCCTGGCCCTTTGTCCCCACCCGCGCCCGAGCTGAATCTCAGCTGAGCGCCGCTCTGCAGAGGCAAGGACAGGCGGTCTTCTTTGGGGCCCCAGCCCCAGGCTCTGCAAGTGCTCGGTGACCCCGACCTCGCAGTGCCCACCTCTCCTCTTAGTGGGGGCTCTCCCCTGCCAGCAGGCTCCCAGCATCTCCCACTCTCGTGCACTCCGTGTCTGATCACGATATGCCGTCAGAGGCTGGCAGAGTGAAGGTCTGGCCGGATGCCCCCAGGGAAGACCGCCTCTTTCTTACTTGGCGTGTAGACCCGAAAGCCAGATGACGGACCCGACGTGCGGTCTCCAGGCGCACAGAGGCCAGACCTCACCCTCTCACTCGAGAGGCTGAGCAGAGGACTGAGCGGGGCGAGCGGTGCAGGCGGGAAAGTGCGTGCAGTGCAGAGCGGGCTGGGAGCAGGGCTGGGAGGCAGGCTGGCTGCCAGGAGGGCTGAAGGCACCAGCCCTGGCCACCATACTGCTCTGCTGCCCAGTCCCCGAAGGGTCGCCTGGGCCTGGAGCTACCCTGAGTGTTGGCTGCGCTCCCGTCCTGGCTGCCCAAGCCTCTGGACACCCAGGCTCTGGCTTGCTCTGCCCTCTGCTGACATCTGCACCAGCAGGGCCACCATTTCAAGCCAGCTCCCAAGCCCCCAGTGGCAAAAGGTACTTGGCGAGAGTCGTGGCTTTGCTCACCCTGGACGTGGACTTTCCACCCTGCCCAGAGGCGGTCTGGGGCTGCCCCAGGCCCTGCATGGCTCCCCTCATTCTTTTCCCATCCCAGTGATTTGGGGCCTGCAGTCGGATTGCACCTGGGGGCCCCCGAGACGTCCTTGCCTTCCACAGTCTCCCTCCTCATGTCCCGTCCACCTCTAGGACCTGCTTCCTGAGCAGCCCCCCTTCCCCAGGCTGAGCCCCCACCTCCCCCCACACCCCCACCTTCACACCTCAGCTGCCTTCCTCCACTCCAGGGCAGCTCTGGGTCTGCTGGGCTGCACAGTGCCCCTGGCCCCACCGTGCCCCCTGGCCCCACTGTGCCGTCTTCCCCCTTGCCCGCTCCCCTGGGTGCTCCCGAGCCTGTCTCCCCTCCAGGCTGAGTCTCCTCTGAGCCAGGTCTGCTCTTCCTGCTCTGCAGCCACGTCACATTGTCTGCCTCTCTGTGCTGGGCTCCTGTGTTCCGTCTCTTCTTTCTGGGCACGGATACCCCATCCCACTTCCGAGGAGTCCCCAGCCACCTCTGCCTGCGCGTCCTCCCTCGTGTCCTCGGTGTTTCTTTCCCCTGCGTGCCCTGCCTGCATGTCCAGCTCCTACTTCTCAGATGGGCACCTGGGTCTCCCCTGCCCCTGTTCCCAAGTGGGCAGTGCCTGGCCTTCACCCCTAGTTCCTCCTTCCATTTCCAAGCTACTTCCTTTGGATAACTGGGCTCCCTGCCCAGGACCGCAAGGCTCTGGCGTGCCTGGTCAGGGCTTAGAGTCCCGTCCTGCGGCTGCAGCGCAGACCTCAGGGCCCTGGGCTGTTGCTGTCTGACCATGCCCAGCACACGGGCAGAGGGGGCCTTCTCTGGTCTCCACAGCGCACTCCCAGGCCTCCCGTGCCCTCCAGCTTTAGCCAGAGCCATGTCCAGCTGGCAGATGAGTGGAAAGCTGTGGCCATGTACGCAGGGATGTGAGATCATGGGGTATTCCCACGGTGTCCTCTGTGTTATGGCAGCGCCAGGTGGCAGCTGGCATCCTGTGCACTGGGGCCCCTGTGCTGTGGCTGTTGGGGCTCTGGGCGCCCTCTCCAAGGAGCCTCAGGTAATGCTTCGCCTCTGGCTCCAGGCTGCATCAGAGACCTTCTGGGAGTCAGAGGGGCAGCTGCCTTGGCCAGGGAGTGCCTGGTGCTGCTTCCAGAAGGAGGTCTTCCCCTCACCCCACCTCTGCACTGCTGATGTGCTGGTCATTGGGCCATGCCTCCAGGACAGAGGTCCCTGCAGTGACATACAACCCCGCGTCATCGCAAGAACGCCAGTCACAGGCAGCGGAGACCTGCATACCTGTACCAGTGACCTCAGTTCTGCCCCAGGCCTCACCCCACTACCAAAGGGGCAGAGAACAATTCCTTTGGATTGAAGGAATGAATGAGGGCTGGGAGCCTCCACGCAGAGCCCAGAAGGGAGTGAAGCAGTGTATGTGGGTGAACCCACCACAGCACACCGGTGGTCACAGGCGCATGCACACTGGGCTCCAGGGCCCCTTGCCCTGTGCCAGGCACGGTCGTGATACAAACTGCCATTGGGTGCCAGTGCCAAGAGGTCGGGCCCAGGAGCCTTACGGCCTCTGAGAAGCTGCCGCCGGCCTCCCCCGCGCTCGCCACTCTGCTCCCTTCACTGCCTGGTGTGAGCTCGCTGGCCACCAGGCCCCGGGCTAGGGCTGGGGCTGGACAGAGGTGGGAGAACTGGTCGCTCCCAGTCCAGTGGGAGAGGTGCAAGCGGCCACTCCACTGTCCCCTCCTCCCCAAGCCTGCATGGGCGCCGATGGGAGGTGGTATAGCTTGGGCCCGGCACAGCCAGGGCAGCGGGGGAAGCAGGCACAGTGCAGTGGCATTGGGGCAAGGCGCCATCAGAGAGGCAGTCGGCTGACGCTGGCGGGAGCAGAGGCTCTGGAGCGTGGGAGGTAGCGAGCCTCGTCGCAGGTGTTGCGGCAGGTAGGGCTGACGATGGGGGCTGCATTGCAGGAGGGAATCCTGGGCCAAGCAGACACTGTGGCCAGAGGAGTTATCTATGACAGTAAGGGGCCTGTGGGCTGCAGGGCAGGTGTGGGAAACAGATGCTCGGTGCCACAAAGAACAATCAGCACTGAGACAAAGCGTCTCTCCGCAATGCAGTTTTTACTTCCGGGACTGCAGGAAGGGGACCCTCGCTAGTCATCATGCCACGAGAGTACAAAGAACAAAGGAAAACAGACACATTTATCCCTTACGCATTTGGGGTTGTCCTTGCTGCTGTGTCTGATCTCCGTTGGCTGGAGCCAGACCTCACAATGTAAACTAAAACCCGATGGCTAACAACTTAACACTTTTCTAAACAGGTAAAAGCACTGGAGAGCTGGGACATGCCTGTGAGCACGTCCAGCACAGACATCTTGGTTAAAGTACAAGGACACAGAATGTACTATGTGCCTGTAAGCATGGCGTGTCTAACAGCTGCATAGGAAAGGGCTTCACAAAGTTATGAGCACACTTATTCTTTAACAAGAAAGGAAGCTGTGAAAAGGAGCTTTCCTACTTCCCACAGCAGGGAAAGGCAGTGGCCATGAGTGGAGGGGGCCCAGCAAGTCAGCGGAGGTCAGTGGACAGTCCCCAAGCCACATAGTTGGCAGGGGGCATCCCAAGGGCTTAGGGATGGCGGGTCAGGAGCAGGACAATGGCTGCAGGGCAAGGCTGGGCACACGCGGGGCAAGCTCAGTGCAGGGGCAGGGTGTGCGGCATCTGGGCACTGTGGAGGCAAGGGGCAAGGACGAAGCCTGTGTGTGGGGAGGCCTCGCAGTGTTGGCAGCATGGCACTGCGGGGATGGCGACCAGACACAGGGCTCAGGGCCAGGCCACCTGGGACAAGCGGCAGGATCCGTGGACCCATCTACTGGGCCAGCAGGGGCCAGGAAGGAGAGGAGGGAGACCGGCGGGGCTGGAGGCAGCTGTGCGTCTGCAAGAGCAGGAGGCCGAGTAAGCTGGCGGCAGCCTCCGGACTGCCCTGCTCCCCCTGCTGAGGGGCCTGCGGTCCACCTGCTGCCAGAGGCGGCCCCAAGGGAAGGCCCAGAGCCTCTCCAGGGAGGGCAGGACTGGCCCCGATGTTCACTGCTGCCTCAGTGGCCAGCCCCATGGTCAGCCTTGGCTGGTAGCTCCCATGGCAAGGCAGACCCTGGCCTGGACGTGAGGCCCTGCCTTTGTGCAGAGCCCCGGCCTGACTACCAGCTTCCCTTTGCCCAGCCTTCCTTGGGTGCCTTTGCCATGAAGCTGGAGGAAGGGCAGGGAGATTTATTGTCCCCATCCTCACCACGTGTCTGTGCAGCCTGACATCCTGAGACCTCCCTGGTGATGAGGAAGACAGACTAGGTCTCCCCGGGGCCATGGTCCTGGGCTCCTCACAACTGGGAGCCCCTGCAGGCCATCAGGTCCCAGGCTCAGTGTCCTGGCTGGCTTCTGCTCCCAGGAGTGGCCTGGCACTGGCCCTCAGGTCACTGGACACCACTGGCCCAAGACAAGCCACGCCTGTTCCTAGGAGCCTGTGTTGGTCCCCAACAGAGCCAGGGTGCGCCCAGCGGGGTGTCCCTGGCCTGCTGACGTGGGCCCTGGGCGCTCTGCCATGGTAGGCAGCACTTGGCCTGGCGCCAGGTCACCCCTCACGGCCTGCCCACCCTGGGGAGGTTGGGGGGAGGGCTGTATACAAGAGAGAGGTTTCCCTTCTCTCAGTTTCCCTACCTGTCCTCAGAGACATCATCCCTGGCTGCCCCCAAAAGGCAGCAGATGCAATCGTGGGCATGAACATGCTCTGTGACCCCAGTGGAGGGGAATTACCACACATGTCCTGAGGCAAGGACAGAGTAAGGGTGGGGGTCTCCAGGAGAGCACAGTGACCCCCAAACCCAGAGCCTGTGCGAGGGGGCCTGCCCGGTCCTGATGGACTGAAGCCACATGTCCAGGGCTGACTCAGGGTCTGCTGAACCGCATAGGCTGAGCCTCACCCGTCCACCCGGGCTGCAGAAGAGCCCTGACCCTCCTCCTCCTGCTGCTGCACCGCCTGGCAGCCTTAGCACTCCCAGACCACCCTCCCACCTGCCACCAGGCTTCCTGCATTTCTCCACCTCCCAGGATCCCCACCAGTTCACCCAGCACAGCCCCGCCCAGAACCACAGCCCTGAACTGGTTTCCTGCAAGGACTGGGCCCAGCTGGGCAGGGTCAGGCGGAAGTCAGGGCATGAAGGTGGGGACTCCTGCTCTGGGAAGGGGCATCGGGGCTCCCTCCGAGTGCTGCTTAGTCTGCCGATGTGTGAAGTTAGGTCCCAAGAGGGCGAGCCCCCGGCCTGGCGTCTCCGGATCTGCCTCCCTCTGTCCCCAGGTTTGCCCTACCAGCAGCCGCCAGGGCTCTTGCAAGTAAATCTCGTCCAGATGCGTCATGAGGAACTGGTGGGGAGGGAGGGGACCGCCGTCACTTAGTGCCACATGGGCAGGCAGAGAAAGGCTATGTGGGACACCCCACTGCCAGGCTTTTGAAGGTGGAAGGGGAGCTGAGACCGCTCTGCTGAGCTGAGAGCAGTGGGGTGTGGCCGGGAGGTCCCCCACGGGCAGACAAGCTGAGGGCTTTTCTGCCGGGAGGCGAGGCAGGAACGTGGGGCTGGATCTGGGCTCTGGGGTTCAGGGGACAGAGTGGGCCCCAAAAGGGTAGTAGTGAAGGAGGCCAGACCAGTCTGTGGGGCAGGGTATCAGTGCATGTGCCCCTATCCCACCGGGACCCTACTCCCCTTGCAGGTGGAGCTCAAGGAGAGGAGGCAGCAGGGAGGGTCCCCGTGCCATCCAGTGGCTGGCCGGAGGTGAGGCTGGGACCTGGCCTTCTCTCCTGGACCGGAGACCTTTTGAGGCTCCCTCCCGGCTCTGCCCACCTGGCTCACAGGGGTCTCTGGTGGTGGCATGAACACCCAAAGGTGCTGGAGGGACACCCGTTGCCGTTGGTGGGGGCCTGGCTTCGTGGACAGTGGGCCAGCAGATGCTGCCTCTTCCTCAGCTGCGCGGTGGGGGCCTCCTGCCTGCACGTGGGGGAGCCCTGCCAGCCGTGCCCTGAGGCTGGGGTGTCCCTGCACCCGTCACACCACCAGCCCACCTGCGCTGCAGGAGCAGGGGGTGGGGGCGACAGGAGACACCACTGGCCCTGGGTCCTGCTGAGCAGACCCAAGCAAAAGCCAGGAGGGCAGAACCTAAAGTGCAATAAAATATGTATTTTAAAAAAAGAAAGGCAGGAGGGCTGTGTTGCCCCAGCCGGAAGGGCCCCACGTTACCCTCCAGCTGCCGCTGGCACGAGGGGCTCTGGGAACCTAAGGCAGTGGCGTCCAGGGCGGGGGCACGGTTTGCTTGTGTCACATGACTGTTTCGTGGCAGGAGGGGGATTGGAACCTGCACGTCCCCCTCCCAGGCCCTCTCACTACCATCAGCAAGAGCTCCCCCAGAGAGAGGAGCCTGTGGCTGGGTGTTCCCCAGAACAGGGCTGGCCCAGAATGGCTTCTTTTTCATTCTTAGATGGGAGGTGCCCAAAGGGAGGGGTCCCTGCTAAAGCGGGTGAGGGCAGGTTGGGCTGTGGGGGACGGAATTCATGCTCTGCTGAAGGATTGGGCCCCGCATCTCTGCATGAGAGGAGTGAGCTCCAGAGCGAGGTGTGTAGCTGCAGAGACTTTCACCAAGCCGCCCAGAGGTGTTGGCACCAGCCTGGGCCAGACCCTCCCTGACCCAGGCCCCTGATGGAGCTACTGCACTCCTTCCAAGGTGCAGGACGCTCACATCCCAGCCCTGTGCAGACACAATAGAGCTGGCCACCGAACCAGACGCCCCAAGTCCAATCGCAGTGCCCTATGGGCCAGTCCACGTGCAGGGCTCCTCAGCACTCGCGTGCCTACAGCTCAGCCAGCTTTCTGTTCCAGGGCGGCAACAACGCGGGCCACACGGTGGTGGTGGATGGGAAGGAGTACGATTTCCACCTGCTGCCCAGCGGCATCATCAACGCCAAGGCCCTGTCCTTCATCGGTGAGTGCCCTGCGCCCCCCGTGTGTGAGCAGGAAAGGCAGTGTCAGCCAGCCCAGGGGCCCACGCGTGGGGCACGGGGCACCAGAGCCTGCTGACGATGGTTCTAGGAGTAGCAAAAGCCTAGGCTGGACCCCAGCGCCGCCCGCCCCAACAGGCACTGCGCGGAGAAACCTGCATGGCCTAGGCCTGGGCTGGGAATGCAGCTGAGAGGACCAGAGGTTGACGGGAGAAGGGGCGGTCACATTGGCCGCGCGGGAGCACGAGTGCCTGATCCCAGACTCCCTGTGTGTGCGTGCGAGACCACATGCCCGTATGTACGTGACTGTGTGTGCATACTTGTGAGTGAGCACATGGTTGTGATAGGCCTGGCTTCTCGCTGCGTGGCGACCAGGCTGCGTGGATGAAGCTGTGCCCTCCCTGGCCCTGCCGTGCCATGTGGCCGTCCTCTTCCCTGGGCTGCTGTGGCCCCCTGACAGGCCTGGTTCTAGCCTCTCCCCAGTCCGTGCTGCAGGGCATCCTCCTTCCACATCACGTGTCCCTCCTGGGTCCAGGCACAGACCTCCCCGTGGACTTTGCTGCAGCCAGCGGTGACCACCAGTGCCCCGGGAGGCGCCCCACCTCTGCCCCCAGGTTTCCGTGGCTCTCCCTTACCCCTTCTCTCGTCAGAAGCCTGCACTGTGCATCCTGGCCTCAGCTCTCACCCAAGACCCTTTTGCTCAGAGAAGCTTTTCCTGGTCCCAGTGGCCAAGCCGGCCAGGCCTTCTTGTACTTTCCCTCCCAGCGCCTTCGGCTTAAGCAAGGCCACCCTTGTGATGTATCTGACCCTTTCCCAGCCCCTGTCAGGAAGAGGGAGCTCAGGCGCCTTCCGTGTGTGCCCAGCAGGTGGCATGGGCTGGGCCCATTGAATGTGAGCAGAGGGAGGCACTTAGCACCGAGGCGGCTGCTGCGGGGGCCGCGTGTGGTCAGGAGCTGAGATGGAGTGACTCACCCAAGCCTGTCCACTTGGGTGCAGACCAGGTCCTGGCCTTCCCAACAGTGGGGCAAGGACAGTGTGGGGGCAGTCCCTAGTTCACAGCAGGGAGGCCCTAGGCAGTGAGGTGGCCTGCCTGCCGTGTTGCAGGAGCCCCTGCCTTGGCAACTGGGCAGTGGTGCTGCAGGGAGCTTTTGCCAGCCGCCAGCCACCAGCCTTGTCCACCCCGCCCTGGGCCCCACATGGTGGGAAACAAGGCCAAGGAGGCACCGCTCAGCAAGGGGCAGGACGTGCCAGGGCTCACACAGACACCCTCAGCTTGCGACACTCCGGGCCTGTGCCATGTGTTTATTTCAGGATGCCGTGGCATTTGGGTGACCTTTTGTGCTCACTGAGGCTTTCGCAGTCTCTGGGTCAGTCTCGTCTGGACTGAAGTCCTGTCTCCCTCAGCGGAGGTTGTGCCCTGGCCAGCCTCGGAGGGGACTGGCAAAGAGAAAGGGGCTCCCTGGGGAGGTGGCAGGGGTTTCTGCAGGGCTGCATCTTCCATCAAGGGGCTTACAGCTCAGGGGTAGCTTTCTGCTTGTCTGTTTGTTGTTTTGAGATGGGGTCTTGCCCCGTCACTCAGACTGGAGTGCACTAGCGCAGTCCTAGCTCACTGCATCCTCAACCTCCTGGGCTCAAGAGATCCTCCTGCCTTGGTCTCCCAAGTAGCCAGGACTATAGGCATGTGCCACTACACCAGCTAATATATATATATTTAGAAATGGAGTCTCGCTCTGTTGCCCAGGCTGGAGTGTAGCAGCACGATCTCGGCTCACTGTAACCTCTGCCTCCCAGGTGCAAGCTATTCCCCTGCCTCAGCCTCCCGAGTAGCTGGGACTACAGGCACACGTCACCACACCCGGCTAATTTTTGCATTTTTGGTAGAGATGGGGTTTCGCCATGTTGGCCAGGATGGTCTCCATCTCCTGACCTTGTGATCCGCCTGCCTCGGCCTTCCAAGGTGCCGGAATTACAGGCGTGAGTCACCGCGTCCGGCCCTCTACTTTCTATCTCTATGAATGTGAGTCCTCCAGGGACCTCACATAAGTGGAATCATCCTGTGTCCTTTCATGGCTGCCTTATTTCACTTAGCATAATGTCTTCGCAGCCCCTCCGTGTTGCAGCCTGTGCAGAATTTCCTTCCTTTTCTAAGGCTGAGTGCTCTAGACCACAGCCTGCTCATCCTTCATCTGCCTATGGACAGCTCTGGGCTACTGTGAATAATGCTGCTGGGAATGCCAGTGTGCCCACGTCATGCAGCTTTGTTTGTTTGTTTGTTTGTTTGAGACACAGTCTCGCTCTGCTGTCCAGGCTGCAGTGCAGTGGCACAATCTCAGCTCACCACAAACTCCGCCTCCCAGGTTCAAGCGATTCTCCTGCCTCCGTCTCCTGAGTGGCTGGGATTACAGGTGCACACCATCACGCCTGGCTAATTTTTTGTGTCTGTACTAGAGACGGGGTTTCGCCATGTTGGCCAGGCTGGTCTTGAACTCCTGACCTCAGGTGATCCACCTGCCTCAGCCTCCCATGGTGCTGGGATTCTAGGAGTGAGTCACTGCGTCCACCCATTTCATGCTGTTCTTAATGTACGTTTTCCAGTGTCTGGGACACAACGCTGTCTCTCATGCCTCTGTCTGTCATGCAGGCAACGGGGTGGTCATCCACTTGCCGGGCTTATTTGAGGAAGCAGAGAAGAATGAGAAGAAAGGTGGGTCCAAGTTCCGGTCCTTACCCTGTCCCGGACATGGTGCTCTAAGCGGTATGGTGCGGAGGGGACTGGCAGAGGTGGCTTCCCAACTCAGCTGGCCCAGCTCATCACCCGCTGGCTCTACCTGTGCACAAAGCGAGTGAGCTGGGCAACCCAGAGGCCTCAGACGCTGGCAGCCTTGGCATCACGGGGCCAGGTAGCACCTGCAGTCTCAGGTCAGGAAGTCTGGAAAGGAGCCAGGGACCTGGACCCAGACATCCAGCAGGAAGCAGAAGCCAGCAGGCAGTGAGCGAGACCCACCAGCCAGGGGTGTGGGCAAGTCAGACCCAGTGAGGGCAGGGACAGACAGGAGGACGCTGAACTGCAGCCTCAGTCTCAAGGGGCATGGCGGGGGTGAAAAGAGCAAGGAGATTGGGATTCTGGGGACACCCAGACTGAAGCCCAGAGGGGGCAGATCACCTTCAGAGTGGCTGTAGGTGGGGAGGAAGGCTGGAATTCACACTAGCTCCGGCTTCCTAGCCTGCAGTGGAAGCCTGCAGGCGAGAGGGTGGGCATTCCAGGGCGGTGAGGGTCCAGCAGCCTCAGCTGGGGGAGGCAACCAGGGGTGGGCCTGCTGCTTGCTGCATAACAGGGGTGGCCCTATCAGCCTCCTCCCCGCGTGCCTTGCCCGGATGGGAACCGGGCAAGCTAGCCCAGCTCTGGCCCCTCACCTGTGAGCAACCGCATACCTGTCAACACTGACCCTCCTGCGTGCCATGTCCCCGCAGGCCTGAAGGACTGGGAGAAGAGGCTCATCATCTCTGACAGAGCCCACCTTGGTACGTTTCCCACTGGAGTACAGGGAACCCCACCACAGCCAGCCAGCCCTGCCCCTCCATGGCCACCAAGCTCAGATGGCCATGGAGGGGAAGGCCTGGCTGGCCCCAAGACCTTCTTATTCCACGAGGCTCCATTAGCTTGTATGTTATCCTTTTTAAAGAGCTTCAAGGTGGGAGCTGGGTCAGGGATCACTAGCCCATTGGCAGATGGGAAAACTGAGCCCCACACACTCATGGTCACACCCGTTTGTCCTGTTTGAAATCTCGACCACCCCCTTCCTGGCCGACTCAGGCCTGCAGGAGGTGAGGTCCATGTGTAAACCGCTGTCCTCTGCTTCTCTCCTGTTCCCTGGTGCCCTCACCTGGCCCGCTCCACAGTGTTTGATTTTCACCAGGCCGTGGACGGACTTCAGGAAGTGCAGCGCCAGGCACAAGAGGGGAAGAAGTAAGTGTGCCGGGACACTCTCACCTCGGGGAGTCTCCAGGCCGGCAAGCTGGTAGACTGGGGGTCGTTTCTAGTCCTGGGCATGACAAGGAAGATACCTCAACCCACTCAAAGCCCCTGGAGAACAGCACCTGTCAAAATTCCACAGTGCATGACCAAACCCCCGAACGAGCCAGCCCGTCTCTCTCTGGAATTGCACATTGTCCTTACCAGCTGCCACTGCCACGCAGTCCCCTAAGGAGTGCATAAGCCACACCATCACCCCAGGGAAGATACGAGGAACACTGAAAAGGTTTAGTGGAACCTCAGATGTGCCAGAGACACAGGAGTGAAGCAGATGGTGCCTGCCTCAGAGAGGTCACACACTGATGGTCACACACCACTCACACTCTCACACATGCACAGGCACACACTCATGCTCTAACATACACACCACATGCACAAACATGCTTACACCACACCACACAAGCCCACACACCCATGCAAGTGCACCAAAGTGCACACATCCACACGTGCACACACAAGTGCAGACACTCCATGTGCACACATCACGCATGCACACACGATACAAGTACATACATCCATGCAAGTGCCAACACCCACATGTGCACACACTCACAGCTCAGCCAGACACAGGTGGCAGTGGTGAGCACTGGAGTCACTGTGCCGGTGGGGGCCATGGCAAACAGTGGGGTTCAGGATGGCACAGCCATGGCTCCCCGTGCAGGCGGAAGCAGCAGCTGACGGGTCCCGAGAGCAGCACCACCTGGAGAGGGAAACTGAGGCAGAATATGCACAGGACAGCATGAAGATGGAGAGAGCACAGCTAGGGGAACGAGGGAGGTGAGGGGTGGGGCTCAAGGCAGTCTGCCACCCTGCTAGCCCTGGTACCCCTGGAAACTGGCTGTTGGAGGGGCCCACCCCGTGGCAGCCTCCCAGACTCCTGGGCACTGGTGCCAGGACGGACCCTCTGATGTAACCTCACTCAACCCTGTATCCATAGGGCAGACCCTGGGATCTGAAGGGGGCCAGCCTGGGCCCCACAGGCTGCTGGGCAGGCTCAGTGGGGTGCCTGAGCTCCTTGTGGCTCCTGGGTTCTCATGGACACCCACTGCCCATCTTTCAGTATAGGTACCACCAAGAAGGGAATCGGACCAACCTACTCATCCAAAGCTGCCCGGACGGGCCTCCGCATCTGCGACCTCCTGTCAGATTTTGATGAGTTTTCCTCCAGGTACCTGAGCCATCTGCAGTCCTGGGATGATGGGGCAAGGTTGCCAGAAGGGACTATGGCTAGAGAGAAGGGCCCTCAGGGCCAGCATGGACCACGAGAGGGGTGACAGTAACTGTCCCTTGTGCAGATTCAAGAACCTGGCCCGCCAGTACCAGTCGATGTTCCCCACCCTGGAAATAGACATTGAAGGCCAGCTCAAAAGGCTCAAGGTGAAGCCGGGGCCGCAGCGTGGGGGCTGCGGAAGTGCCCCTCCAGGGAGGCCGGCAGTCTTGCCTGGTGCCCTTGGGGCACACCGTTACTAGGCATTGTTATGGGCTGGCCAGCCTTCTTGGGGACCACGGGCCTCCTCTGCTCCAGGCCACAGGCTCACTCTGCCGCTTGGTCCTTGCAGGGCTTTGCTGAGCGGATCAGACCCATGGTCCGAGACGGTGTTTACTTTATGTACGAGGCACTCCACGGCCCCCCCAAGAAGATCCTGGTGGAGGGTGCCAATGCCGCCCTCCTCGACATTGACTTCGGTATGTCCGGCAGGGTGTGCGTGCCAGCAACCTTTCATGCCTGCCAGGGAAGATCCAGCTGCTGAGAGCCGTGGAAACGGATGGGGGAGGAACGGGCAGGCCCACCTTCCTCTACTTAGCGTTCCTATTGTAGGCAAGGGAGAGGAGAGGAGAAAGGGCTGGGCTAGAGAGGAAAGGACAGGGTGAGGAGGTCAGGGGTGGGGCCAGGGAGCCGGGCAAGGTGGGTCAGAGCCAGCCCTTCCGATGGCCTATACAGCCATCAGTCCTCACTTCCATGGGCATACCTTGCCCTTCCATGGGCATACCATGGGTAAGCTTACCAGCACCACCTGGGCAGCCTGGCCACCTCACGCCTCGCTGTGAGCAGCTGCCTCCCCTTATCCCAGACTCATATGTGAGCTGCATGGCCCAGCACATAGCACCCCATTCGGCCATGCCCCCAGGACAGGCCAGGCTGGAGACCCCACAGAGGGGACGTACAGCGGGTTTGAACTGCCCCCTTCCTTTACTGAGAGGGCCTCTTGGGCCGGATGTAATAATCTACAGGGGGTGACAGGTAGCCCCTAACCTGGTCTGTCTTGCAGGAACCTACCCCTTTGTGACTTCATCCAACTGCACCGTGGGCGGCGTGTGCACAGGCCTGGGCATCCCCCCACAGAACATAGGTGACGTGTATGGCGTGGTCAAGGCCTACACCACACGCGTGGGCATTGGGGCCTTCCCCACCGAGCAGATCAACGTGAGTCCCAGCCCCTCAGGACCCCATGGGAGGACATGGAGGCCAGGCGGGGGTGCCAGGGTTGGGGTGAGCAGTGCCAGGGTGGGGGCCGTGGGGACCTGGCCAGTGCCATTTCCCCATCTCCCAGCAGGGCCCTTCCTGCTGCAAAGGCCAGGGTGGGGCTTAGTAAGAGGGCTGGGGGCTGGCCTATTCCCACAGCAGCATGCGAGCTTATGCAGGGTGTGCGCATGCTCACGTGTACACATGACCTTGTTCCCCTGAGTGTGTGAGGCCCACGGGCATGTGGAGGCGCCTTGCAGCTCCTCAGGACACCCTCATCTGGGGTAGCTGGTAGACGTACCTTGGCTCAGAGAGGACACTAAGCACCTTCCCTTGCCCTTGTCCCCAGGTTGGGGGGGGTCCTCTGTCACAACCAAGCTAGAATTGGGGCTGAAAGCCAACCCCCCCAACCCTGCCCAGCCCTCCAGCCTCCGGAAGGTTTCTGGAAGCTTTTGTAGCCCCAGAATCCTCACGAGGCCCCAGCCTTCCTCTCTCAGCCTCACCCTGTGACCCTTGGTAGGGCAAGGACATGGGCCTCGTGCCTGAGCAGGAGGAACGGCAGGTGCTGGGAGTCCAACAGAGGAGGGGGCGGAACCCATCCAGAGAGGACTGAGGGGTGCACAGATGGATGTCAGGAGATATGCACACCCCTGACCCCCAAAGCCAAGCTGCAGGGCCAGCCCGCCTCTCCTAGCCGCCCATGGCAGGAGGGGAAAACAGCAAGGCTGCCCTGTGCCTTCCTCAGCTCACAGAGGCTGGTGGGCCGGTGTGCTCAGGAAGACCACTTGCTGGCTTGGGCGGCACTAGTGGCACTGGTGGGCCCTGCTGGGTGTGAGCTTTAGCTGCCGGACAGGCTAACCAGGGGCGTGGAGATGTCAAGGAGCTGGACGTGAGGACTGTCGGCAGGGGCGGGCAGCCTCAGGGATTCCCGAGAGCCACATGGGAGGAGGAGGGGGAGCCACAGGGCCAGGCAGCACATGCTCCCATCACAGCCCGCCTGACGTCCACCCTGTTCTCATGTAGGAGATCGGAGACCTGCTGCAGAGCCGCGGCCATGAGTGGGGGGTGACCACAGGCAGGAAGAGGCGCTGCGGCTGGCTCGACCTGATGATTCTGAGATATGCTCACATGGTCAACGGATTCACTGCGTAAGCAGCCCATGCCACTGCCATGCCCACTGGGACCACCCCTGACTCCCGACACCTGCAGAGACAAGCAGCGCTTGACACAGGGGCTGAGGGCCACCACGTCTCCTTGGACGAGGTCTCCCACTGATCTTGACCCTTCCACAAACCATGGTCCAGGGTTTAGCAGTGAGGAGGCCCACGCAGGGCGTGGTGGAGCCAGCCCGGGGAGCACAGGAAGGTGCCACGAACGCCCACCCCAGGACTGACGCTGTGAAAGATGAGGGCGTCCTGGCACTTGTAACAGGTTAAAATGATTTATGTGGAGACCGGAGGTGCCCAGGACAAAGGGTGCACTGCCATCCTGCTGAGAGGACAGGAGACCGGCACCGGCCTGTCCAGGCGTCCACTCTGCAGGCCCCCCTGCTTTCCACACACTGACCCGGGCTGCCCAGCTGTTCAGGCTGTCTCCCAGGGATCAGAGAGAGGCTGTGTGTGACAGGTGGGCTCACGGCTTCATCTCCAGCTCAGTCAGACAGGCCAAGGCTGGGAGTCACACATCCTTCACCAGGGTTGACGGCATCAGACAGAATTCCTGGAGAGTTAACCAGACCCCTCCTGGGTGGGGACGGAGCCAACCTGGCAACAGGAAGCAGAGGAAGCAAGTACCTGAGGGTGTGATGTCCAGGGTCCCTGACCCTCGCTTTCCTGGTGCACAAAGCAGGGATCATGGCGGCAGCCCCATCACGTGCTGTGCTAGGGCCAGCATGGAGGAGAGGCGGGGCCAGCGGTGCTCAGGAGACCCATCCACAGCTGCTGCATGGTGCCCTTCACGCCTTGCCCCAGGAAGGAGGAAAACAGGAGAGAAGGAAAAACAGCCCTTGGCATAGGGCCTAGTACCGAAGATGGACCGGGCTGACATCACTGGCATTGGCGGGTGGGTGGGCAGGGGATGACTAGGACAAAGGTGCCATGCTCATGGGCTGGACACAGGGCAGCGCTGGGACCCTAAACATGGCTGTGCTGTGGGGACAGTGCAGCCGGAGCCACAGGCGCAGAGCAGCCACCATGTGGGGATGGGAGGGGACAAAGTGGAGCCTGTGGGAGCAGGGGACACTTGGGGACGTGAAAGGGCAGAGACGAGGTGCAGGGTGCGAGCAGAAGCTCCCACCCTCTGGCATGTTTGCTGACAGCACATTTTCTGTGATCACTGAATCTTTCTTTCCTACTCAGTGTAAATCAGCAGTCCCTGGCCTTTTGGGCACCAGGGACCAGTTTTGTGGAAGATGATTTTCCCATGGACTGAGCAGTTGGCAGGGGTGTGGCAGCATATGGTTTCGGGCTGAAACTGTCCCACCTCAGATCATCAGACATTAGATTCTCATAAGCAGCGCGCAGCCTAGATCCCTCACATGCACAGTTCACAGTAGGCTTCCGGCTCCTGTGAGAACTGAATGCCGCCCCTGATCTGACAGGCGGTGGGGCTCAGGCTGTAGCGCCAGCTCACCCACCCCTCATCTGCTGTGCAGCCCAGTTCCAACAGGCCACCAACCAGTACGGGTCCGCAGCCCAGGGACTGGGGACCCTGCTATAAATAACAGAGGCGAAGAGCGAATGGAAGAGACCCCAGCATTGTTGGCCACTTCTTGGGTTCACCTGGCCCCTTGGCTTTCCACAGGCTGGCCCTGACGAAGCTGGACATCCTGGACGTGCTGGGCGAGATTAAAGTCGGCGTCTCATACAAGCTGAACGGGAAAAGGATTCCCTATTTCCCAGGTATGTGAAGTGGACAACAGTTCTGCCTGTGGGGCCTTTTCATGGGCATTGGAATAGACAGGACCTGTGATTCCTCAGAGGTGAGAGGTGAGTTCCCACGTTCACAGGACACAGGGCAAGCAGCTTGTCTCCAGTGACCAGCCTCCGTCATGGCTTTCACCTCTCACGGGCTTCTCCCTGCAACGTTCCCCAGGAGGCCTGGCCGGGCCTCAGGGTGGCTACAGGTGCCTTCCAGTGGTTTGGGAATGGCTCAGGGGGACAGACTACTTGCCTGGGGCCCTGGGGGACCTTCAGCTGCCTTGGGGAAAAGGCCCACCTGCAGGAACCACGGGAGGCGCATAGGAGTTAGTGGTTGTGGTTGGCTCTGGAAAACCTAAAACTTTATGCAGATGTACAGGACAATTTCACCTGAGAAAATGTGCTTTGTGGTGAGATTTTTAAGACCTAACCGGGATCCCTACTCCCATGCACCTTCTTCTGGAAAGCATGAAGGAGATGCCATTTTCCTGGATTTCAGTGTCATGTGCATCTTGATGTGCCTCCTCAACCTCAGTCCAGGGTCATGTTCTGACCCTGTTCCCCGCAATGGCTTCCTCCCCAGCGCCCTGGGTGAGCTTCCCCAGCTGCTCTCCACGCGGCAGATCTGTGTAGACCACAGAGGGCCACTGGCTACAGGAGCCATCTGTGTCCTTGCAGGCAGTGTCCCTGACCCTCCTGACCCTTGACCTTTGAGAGGATGCACTACTGAGGCCTGCAAGGTCTCCTCATGGTGGTCCAGGGTCCTGGGGGGAGGGGCATGCAAACACTGCCTGCCTCTGAGGCTCAGAAACACTCGCAGCAAGAACCCATGTTCCAGCATTTTCCATTGGTAAGGGTAGTTAGCTTCTGCTGTGAGCCACGGAGTCCCACATGGAACGGAGGTCCCTGGCCTCTGGGAGCTGACGCTCTTGGAGTGGGAGGACATAGATGCTTCAGGATCCCTTAGTACGTCTCTTAGAACTTCCAAGCCAGGGCTCGGAGTGCCTCAGCCGATGGCACAGTGGAGGTTCTAGCAGAATGGACAGCAAATATGTCATGTCCCCTGGTCTGGAAGGGTTGTAGTCAGTGTCTGAGCCTCACTGCTGTCCCCTGCTCATCATCCAACACAGAAAAATCAAACGGGGCCACTTGCCCACTTGCTGCCTTCCCCACTGCTGAGTCCCTGGGCAAAGGAGGTCTTGGATGGGGTGGCTGTGTCACCAAATATCTGCTTCCCTGGCGATAAGAGAGAGGTCTGAGGGCCCCGCTCATATCCTGTGTGCTTCCCCAGCTAACCAGGAGATGCTTCAAAAGGTTGAAGTCGAATATGAAACGCTGCCTGGCTGGAAAGCAGACACCACAGGCGCCAGGAGATGGGAGGATCTGCCCCCGCAGGCCCAGAACTACATCCGCTTTGTGGAGAATCACGTGGGAGTCGCAGGTGGGTGCCCTGCCTCCCCAGCCACCCTCCCTGCACCCTGGATGCCCCAGGGGGCCCACAGGGCGCAGGGCTTGGCAAGCAACAAGAAAGCCAAGTGTGGTCACCAAGTGAATACTGGATGGCAGGAGGGGAGGAGGACTCGGGGCAGTGCTGCTTCCAGGTAGGGTGTGGGTGTGACCTTGCCAGGAACCCTGGCCTCTTAGCATCCAGAACCACAGGTGGGACACATACCGGCCATTTGAGTGTATTATACCTATGTTTACTCTCACAGCCCTTTCTCTGTTTGCACCGACAGAGAAAGGGCCCACAGCGAGAGTCACTAAGTAACTAAGGCTGCCATTTCCAAGGGGCAGGAGGGAGGGAGAAGGGAAGAGACTCCTGTTTTGGCTGCAGGAGGATCCGTTCCCCCACATCCACTACCTTCATAACTTAAAAATGAGAACCATCCCCATCTGGAGAGAAATAGCCCCTTCTACCAGCTGAACTGCATAGAGAAACATGACACTCAAGAACACCTTCTCTGAACTTTCTGCCCCAATGTGCATCGTAACAGTCTTTTTCGCTCTTTCAGTCAAATGGGTTGGTGTTGGCAAGTCAAGAGAGTCAATGATTCAGCTGTTTTAGTCACAGACAGCTGATCCCAACTGTCCCTGGCAGCGTCTGGACTTGTGTAAACAGCGGCAATCACGTTCCTCGGCCGTCACAACCAACACCAAAGCAGGAAAATCATTTTCTGAACTTTTATATTTCTGTTCAACCTGGTGGTTTCTACAATGATTTTAAACATTGGAAAGCCAGCCTTGTGTATATTTTTTAGAATTCTGCTATTTAAAATGAGTAAAGTACTCAAAGCACAGACCTTCTATGACACGTTAGTGTCACATGGTTGCGTGTCCAGCCGGAGCAGTGTCATAATAAACATCTCCAATGGCCACTGAATGAAGTGGTCATTACATGATTGATCTGACTTTGTCTTTATTGCTTTGAGACACTGAAATACAACAATTCACCATGACAGGAATCTAGAGGATCACAAAGCCAAGCCTTGTCTTTACTTGGAAAGTTAAATAGAACAAGCCCATATAAGAGATCAAGTGCATTAAATATGTTTTTAAAAACTAAACACATTAAGCAAATGACATCTAGTGCTGTTACCTGGGCAGGACCCACCTGGGTTAACCGGAACGGACTCCTTGTCCCCCACGATGATGGAGCCCTACCAGCAACCCCTCTTCATTCTAGTTGGACACACTTGGTCATCACTCTCAGAATTTCATTTGATTGGCTACACCGCATCTTAACTGACCACAGCTGCATAGAGCTTACGGTGGCCAGTGCCCACCAGAACACCGTGTAGTCTCCTTAAATAACTTTTCAGAGTCTGGAGTAAGTTTAGAGAAACAACTGCCCTTCCAGAATCCTTTCAAAGACAGGGAATCCTACAGAGACCAATCTGGCAGGGTTAAGTTCAACAGGCTCTATTCACAGGGCAGGTGCCCAGGGGCGGGGCTGGGTTATGAGAGTCCTGTGACTCCAGGGATGCAAGCAAACTTTTCTAGACAGTGCCAAGAACGGCCCTCAGTGACCTGAGTGACAGGAAAGCACACCATGCAACTGCACAGCCCTGCCTCAGGCCACGGACACTTCCCTCCTCGGGCCTGAGTCTCAGCAACACAGTCACCTTGGGATGGGGGCACACAGGCAGAAGCCAGCCTTTGAGTGTTCCCAGATGCGCTCCTTTCAAGACACAGCAAGAGGGACAGAAGGGGAGCCCCCCAGGCAGGATAAGCTCCTGCGGAGAGGAGCTGAGGGCTTTCTCCTCTCTGCCCTCACACCTACGCTAGGCCCTCGCAGTCAAATCATTTAAATTGACATTTGAGAGCTTCAAAATAGGTTTTCAAACCTCTGTTTTGTAGTAGCTGCTAACTTCCACTGGAACACACGTTGTCCTCGCTCTCCTTCCGTCTCAGGATGGAATCCCGGCAGGCAGCGCCGTGGGGTCTGCAGGAGTTTCACAGGGTAAGCAGAACTCAGCGCAGAGGGGAAGTCATGCTCCGTAGCATCAGCTCCGTCGCTTCCACGCGGACCAGAGACAGGCGGCTCTGGCTCTGAGCGCTGGGTCAGTGCAGACAGCCAGGCCAAGGATTCGGGTTTCCAGCCACCCACGCGCCCTGGGGGGCAGCCCACTCCACACGCTGCCCCAAGGTCCGCATCATGTTCCGCATCTGAACACGATGGCGATGAGACCCTAGGGCAGTTTCCAGTGTGAACACACGGACATCTTAGAAATCCTCATGACCTGAAACATGAAGCAATCCTCCTCATCTACTTCTGGGATGAACCCAGTGTGTGTTTAGTCAGAAGTGACTCCAGCTGGGCAGCTTTCAAGTCATTTCCCCAAAACAGAGCAAATTCGAAGTGGCCAGGAGGACCGAGAACGCCGGACCCGTCCTGATGCAGCCTCCCGTCCCCGCCGCGGGGATTTCCGCGTGGCAGAAGCCAAAGGATCTCTGACCCGGAGGCCGGCGCCCGTGGCCAGGAAGGAGTGCGCTGCCTCCGAGGGGGTCTGCGCGGCTGCGACGCGGGTGTCACGCGGGGCGGGTGTGCAGGGCTCCAGGCGTCAGCTCCTCATGCCAGAGGCGGCGCAGACGGAGCCGCCAGAACACAGCCCAGCGCGAAGCCCCGGCCACAGGACGCGGCGGCTCTGCACCCGCCGGGGCAGCGCAGAGCAGAGCGGCCTCTGGTGAGCGGAACCCCGGAGAAGGGACAACGCGGTGCCCCGCGCGGCCTGGGGACCCTGAGTCAGACGGACCCGCTGTGCAAGAACATTTTCCACACAGCCTGAAGGCGGGGACCGCCACGGCGAGCGGCTAGACAAGCCGCAGCAACACAGTGAGACCCCGTTCCTACCCAAAACCAAAAATCAGCCGGGCGCGGGGGCGCGCGCCTGCAGTCCCAGCTACCAGGAGGCCGAGGCGGGAGGATCGCCTGAGCTCGGAAGGCGGAGGCTGCAGCGAAACGAGACTCTGCACTGCACTCCAATCTGGGTGACAGAGCGAGACCCTGTCTCTAAAAGGAAAAAAGAATGAGGAAAAAGCGGGCCGCCCCGAACTTGGGGGAAGTAAATGAGGACATATAACCAGTGTCCACTTGTTTCGTTACCAAACAAAAGCTGACTAGAATCCCGCCACCGACCCGGCCCGCCCCCGACGTCGCTCTGGCCTATCCCGCACGGTTCCTCAAACTAGACCCGCCCCGACGTCGCCTTGGCCTATCCCACGCCGATCCTCAAACGAAGCCTGCCCCCGATGCAGAAGCTCCGCCCCTTACTCTGACTTCGCGGCTCTGTCCTGACCCTCAGCCTCTCTTCCTCTGCCTCTTCCCGCACAGCAGAATCCCGCCCCTGACCTGGCTCCCAGGCTACCTCGCTTCGCGCCGCACAGGAACCCCGCCCCTAGTCTCTCCCGCCTATCCTGAGCCGCATGCGCACAAATCCCTCCTACGGACCCGCCCACTCTGAGCCTCAACCTGGCCCCTGGGCCTTTCCCGCCCCTTGCAGCCCGATCACCGACGCACGAGTCCCACCCCTGATCTCACTCTCGGCCTATCCTGCGCCGCTCTGCCCAGGAGCCCCACCCCCTACCTCGCCCGCAGCGTATCACGCGCCGCGTCGGTACTTGGCCCTCAAACCCACTCACGCCCGCTGATGGGCGCGCGGCTGTGACGTCACGGCATCGGCGGTAAGGAACTGGCGGCCGCGGAGTTGCGTAGCTCTCGGCCCGCGGCGATGCCCAAGCGGGGCTGCCCCTTCGCGGACGCGGCCCCGCTACAGCTCAAGGTCCGCGTGGGCCAGAGGGAGCTGAGCCGCGGCGTGTGCGCTGAGCGCTACTCGCAGGAGGTCTTTGGTGAGTGCCGGGTGGACCGCTGAGGGTCCGCTGCGTCGGGGCCTGGAACGGGCCTGGCCTCAGCGTCCCATCTGAGGCCTGAGCGGGGGTCTCGACGGCCGTGCTTCCCGGCCCCGCGTTCCTGGAAGCTGGGAGGCCCCGGGGACGCAGGCTGCCCACGACCAGGGCTGGGGTCGGTGAGGGGGATGTGAGGACCTCACCGTTCACCCACCCTTTCCATCAGCCCGAAAGAAAAGGGTCTCTGTCCTTAGCCGCCGCGCCCTTCTCCACGAACCCGGTTAGTCGCCGCCGCGCAGTCAGCGGCAGCTGCCTGGCGCTTCCTCAGGACTGTCCCGTGCTGGATGCCCTGGGAGAGGTCGAGGGGGGGCGTCCTGCAGGGAGTCAACCCGAAGAGTGCCCCTCCTGACCCAAGAGGTATTCATGGAGCACCCCCCACCCCCTGCCAGGCGCTGCGGGGAGACCAGAGGCAGACAAGACAGATGTGCCCCAGTCTGCCGGGAGCTCCCCAGCCTAGCGGGGGAGACGAGCAGGAGAAGGAATCGCCGCAGATGATCAGGACAGGCGCACCTGCAGGGATGGCACAGAAGGCCTCTTGGAAGAACAGTCTGAGCCGCATCCTGTGGGAAGAATAGGAGTTAGCCAGGCAGAGGAAAGGAGGGAAGAGGGCGAGGCAGAGACCAGGCAGCAGGACAGCGGAACAGGACTCCGTGTGGCGGGCATGTCCAGCTCTGAGTGGGATGTGAGGGCAGTGAGCTCCCAGGCCTTCTCTGGCTTTCTCCTGTAGATTTCAGGCGGGTTGATCTTCTTGATCATCAAGAAAAATAATGTTAATCATCAGTGATCATTAATCACTAGGGTGACTAGTACCCTGGGGCAGGTACGGAGTGGAGCTTACCTTGCCTAGTGATTGAGGCACAAGGTCTGGCCCTGTAGAGCAGTTAGAAAGTGACTGGAGGTGTGTGATTTTCGTGGTGCTGCCTGTGCCTTGGGGGTGAGGGAAAGCCTTCCCCTCCTGAGGCTCCTCTATGCCATGTCTCCGATGTGCTGCAGCTGTGAATGCGAGTGCTATCCCCGGCCATGCGGAGGTAAGGGGAATGATGCGGTGGGAACTGTGGCTGGACCACAAGCGTGTGCCCATTCTCCGGACAGTTGAAAAATTCAAACTGTGCAGGCAAGAGGAAGATGAAAATGGGGTCTGGGTCAGTCTAGCTCTTTACTCTCCTGAGTGGCCTGACCGGTGCATTGGCAGATGTGTGCCACTCACAGGGTCCGGGAGGGCTGCTGGGTGCAGTGAGCCTTCCATGGTAAGTGCAGGACACCTACTTTGAACTCTTTGTCAATTTCCAAATTCCAGGCCACAGCTGTCACTTTGATCTCTTAACCTTGAATCATCCACAAGGCCTTGAGGACAAGGGTTAGCCTCACCACCTCCCATTCCCTCCTCATTATAGATGGGGAAGGTGTGGGGGGCCAGGAGGAAGAGGTGCCGGGTGCTGTGGGCTGTCATCAGCCACTCCATTTGAGTTACCCTGTCCCTGTTATTGCTGCCCATTTCATGTAGAGCCACATAGGGTTTCTGGAATCTCTACCTTTAACTGTGTTAGGATGAGGTTGAAAACAAAAAAACAAAGCATTTCTGGGTCTGGCCCTGGGCATCTGAGTTTTTGAAGCTCCTGAGGTGATTGAACTGTGGCCTGATGGAAAACCACTGCTCTGGATCCTGAGCAGCGACTTCAGCTCCCAGGGATGGGTGTGTGTTCACCAAAAGGTCTGGAAGGTTCTGGGATGCTTGTCTTGCCAGCAACTCTGTAGCAGGTGAAGGGGGTGTGCGCTGGCCAGAGGCTGCAGGCCCAGCTCCGAGCCTCTGGCTGCTTCCGAGGCAGGGGGCAAGATTTGTGAATTAGTGTTCCACAGTGCAGAGCTTCCTCTGTGCATTCCACAGAAAATGCTTTCCAGGTGGGGAGTGCTGGGGAAGTGGAAAAGGGAGAAAGAGGAACAAGCTCAGTGAGGCAAGGCCAGCTGTGAATTGCAGAAAATGAGCAGAGAGATAGAAGAGGGAACCCTTGCATCAGACACAGGTGGGGCTGCAGGGCCAGAGTCTTCTGGAGGAAATGACAGCTAAACCAGGTAAGGAAGGGAGGCACGAGCATTCTCAGTGTAGAGGCAGAGCAAGACCCAGCTTGCCAGGACACAGCATGGGTTACTGGGCGACAGAGGGCACACAGTAGGATGATGGGGTCCATGTGAGGCTGGAAAGACTCAGTGGCCATGCAGAGGCTTCGTTGGTACACAGTGAAGGACGTGAGAATGATTTGTCTTCCCCTAGAGAAGACCAAGCGACTTCTTTTCCTCGGGGCCCAGGCCTACCTGGACCGTGTATGGGATGAAGGCTGTGCCGTCGTTCACCTGCCAGAGTCCCCAAAGCCTGGCCCTACAGGGGCCCCGAGGGCTGCACGTGGGCAGATGCTGATTGGACCAGATGGCCGCCTGATCAGGAGCCTTGGGCAGGCTTCTGAAGCTGGTGAGTGGCACTGGCAGCCCTTCGTGGCTGTGGCACTGAGGGCAGGTGGCAGCACAAGCATTTTTTCTTCATTTCAAGCTCAGGCTTTTCCTCCCTGGGCAAGCAGGAGTCTGACCCAGAGCTTGGCCTTCTGGCTCAGAAGGCTCCTGTTATTGGGAGGGTTCACATTCAAGACTGGAAATTGTTAAATAGCTTCTAACCACTGGGCCAGAAAAGCAGCAGACTCCCTGGGTATGGCATCTGCTTTTGCCTGCAGCCCTCTCAGATAGTCCCATGTGGCTGGAAACACGCCGGCCCCATCCCTGTGCAGTGTGGGTCTCACACCGTTACCTGTGCTGCGGGTTAGAAAGGCAGTCCCCGACCCTGCCTGCAAGTCTCTTGATGTGTCTAGGAGGAGCCCAGGCACCTCTTTGTTAAGCAGTGAGACAGTGGGCCACACTGAGACCCAGATGGGCTACATGGCATTCTGACAAGAACAGGGGCAGAGCAATTCTTCCAGCACTGGCCTCCAGGGAGCAGCGGGAGCTGGTAAGGGAAGGAACGCTGAACTTGCTGCAGGCATCTCTCTCCAGTCAAATGAGGGTCCTGTGTGCTGTACCAGGCTCATGGGTTGTCAGAAGAATCTAGTGTAGGTGGGGGTGGGGTAGGCGGGTTGGAGCCCTCTGCCCTCAGGTGTGCATGGCAGTCCTGGAATCTCCAGTCTCCTTCCAGGCTGACAGCATGGTGTTTCATCCTCACAGACCCATCCGGGGTAGCGTCCATCGCCTGCTCCTCATGTGTGCGAGCCGTGGATGGGAAGGCGATCTGCGGCCAGTGTGAGCGAGCCCTGTGTGGGCAGTGTGTGCGCACCTGCTGGGGCTGTGGCGCTGTGGCCTGTACCCTGTGTGGCCTCGTGGAGTAAGTACTTCTGTTCCTGGAGCTGCTGAGATCCTATAGCCCCAGCAAGCCATGACAGGGGGAGAGTGGGTCACCCATGTGGGGAAGGGAAGGGCCCAGAGCACCCACATGTGTGGCCCCTGACCCAGTGCCGTTGGGCATTGCCTAACAGGACATGGTGGCAACAGATGCTTGGCCGAACTTTAGTGGTTAGTAATCCTTTCTAAGGGAAAGCCAAACCTCGCAGGTGACCTGCTCTGTATCTGGCTCTGGTCCCTGTCTTCAGCCACTTCCTGTCTTGGTCTTTGAGCCGCCCCTTGGCACCCCATTAGGACTTAGCAAGCCAGCACTTTCTCATAGGCATTCTTCCTGAATAATGGCTCACTGTCCACGGAGCCCCTGGTTGGTGACAGCAGGTGCACACTGCCGCTCACCAGTCGTGTGCTATTTGCTGTGGGTACTCTCAGGCGGGAAGTGGAGTGTTTGCATAGTCTCCCATTTGTGGGTGTGTTTGCTGCAGCTGGCTAGATCCCGTCCTTACTCCTAAGGTGGGGAGGGGCGTTCTTACCCTCCGGGCTACTCAGCTGGTAGGTGGGAGTGGACAGTGGGAGCCTGTTTGCCCTGCCCCGTGGGAAAGATTAATTCATCCAGACACGTGTGGAACTGGCTCTGTAAACCCAAAGCAAGCTTAGTCCCACCAGTGTCTGAAATTGTCCATCTAAAATAGAAACCACACGTCACATCTCAAGTCCTTTCTCTAGTGCCTTTCTTCAGTTGGGGCAGAGGCCCAGACTCACTGGAGACGGAGAGCCCTGGGCAGGGGTGAGCAGCACTAGGGGAGGCACCGCGTGCCTGTGGTCAGTTCCCGTGGCTTCAGTGTGGACAGGAGTGGGGAACATACCCCATCCAGGTTGGGATCATCTGCAGGGCTAGCTGTGAGTGTGGGGCACTCTGTCTTTGCCTTTCACCCGCTGAATTCCCCTTCTTTTCTACTTCTGTGTAAACTTGAAAAGGGCAGAGTCTTCTCAGTGTCTGGTGGCCCTCTCACCAAGGCGGAATTGAACACAGCCTGACAGTTCAGCGGAGAGGTGGGTCCCAGAGCCCCATGTGGCTGGACTCCCTCCTGCCCTGCACACCACCCTTGAGGGACTCCCTCATGCCTGTTTCCTCTGGCCTCTACCTACTTTCTGCTGCTTTCTTCCCCTCATGCCTGCAGAGTTCACGATGAGCTGTCTGAGTGGGCCACTGTCCCCATCGTGGACACACTCCTTTATCACAGCCATAGCACAGGAGGTGGGCTCTGCCCTCTTTCATGAATAAATCACTTGTTCCAGGTCACAAGCCGGAAGTGGCATTCCCAGGCCTGGCTGCCTGGCCCTTGGCGCCCGCAGTCGTGTACCCACTCTCCTGCCATCTTCTGGTTCAGGACCAGGAGTCACATGAGTGGCAGAAAACAAGGATCTGTTCACATGGCCCTGGCTTAACACAGACGCAGCCCAGCAGCCATCGGCATCCACCTGCACTGGCCCACGCCTGGCCTGTCCTCTGCAGGGCTCTCCAGCTGGCTGCTGGTAGCAGGGAGGGGCTGTCCTCATGGCTCACACACAGCTCTGCTGGCAAACTGCACCACCAGGTGGCAAGCAGTTCTGGCTGCCTTGGTGACGACGCGGTCCTTTTGTATTTGAGGTAGCTGTTGCCAGTCTTGTTTCCTCGAGGCGTCTCTCCTAGTCAGTTTCTCCCTGCGCTTTGTGGGGGTTCTGTAGCCTTTACCCTTAGAGCTTTATTTTTTGAGACGGAGTCTCGCTCAGTCACCCAGGCTGGAGTGCAGTAGTGCAATCTCGGCTCACTGCAACCTCCACCTCCCAGGTTCAAGCGATTCTCCTGTCTCAGCCTTCCGAGTAGCTGGGATTACAGGCATACACCACCTTGCCCAGCTAATTTTTGTATTTTTAGTAGAGACGGGGTTTCACCATGTTGGCCAAGGAACTCCCGACCTCAGGTGATCCTCCAGCTTCGGCCTCCCACAGTGCTGAAGTTACAAGTATGAGCTACCACATCCAGCCCTACCCTTAGAGTCTTCATACGTCAGAAGAAAGCATCAGAAGAAAGCACTGTTTGATGTGCTTCAGTGTAAAGCATTGTAGTTCGGTGAATTCTGGCAGGTCATCTGGAGGTGTCTTTGGAGAGCTTCTGTCCTACTGGAAACCCAGGCTGGGCCCCATGCGGGTTCATCGGCAGTGGGAATCAGCTAGGGCTGCTGTAACTGAGTTCCGCAGAACGGGTGGCTTAGACAGCAGGGAGGAACTCACAGTTCTGGAGACCAGAAGTCAAGGAAGGTGTTGGCCGGGCTGGTTCCTTCTGAGGCTGCAGTGGGAAACCTGTCCCGGGCCTGTATCCTGGTGTCCGCTGGTTGCCTTTGGTGTTCCCTGTAGACAGCCCCCCGTGTCCCCTGGTATCTTCATGTCATCTTCTTTCTCTTCACATGGTAGTGTTTTTAGGATGCTAGTCATGTTGCATTAGGGCCCTATGTCAGTGCCATCATCTAGACGGATTATGCCTGTGGTGGTCCTGTGTCCAGACAAGGTCACATCCTGAGGAGTCCTGGGTTAGAACTTTGACGTTTGAATGGGGTGAGGGGTGGACACAGTTCAGCCCCTGACAGCAGCTTTTCTCTCCCCTCCCTGGCGCTGCCGCAGCTGCAGTGACATGTATGAGAAAGTGCTGTGCACCAGCTGCGCCATGTTCGAGACCTGAGGCTGGCTCAAGCCGGCCGCCTTCACTGAGAGCCACGCCATGCACTGCAGCCTTCCCTGGACGCACGCTTGGTGTTCACACTGAACTGTGGGGTGAGCAGGAGGGGTGCCTTTTACGTGTTCTATTTTGTACTCCTAATAACAGAATGAATAAACCTCTTTATATTTGCACAAGAGGACTCTGTGTCAGCACTTTTGAGGGTAGAGTTTGTGACCCACCACGTGCTGGAGGGCATCCACTTGTTAAGGCCCAAGGGGCAGTCAATGGATGGGGCCCGCTGCCCCTGCTGTCTACCTGCCAGCTCCTAGAAACCCCACGGTGTGTCACGTGAGGCCCCTCACTCGTTCCCCTCTGCAGATGGGAAGGCTCAGCCCACAACACACTCCTCCCCAGCTCGCCCAGTGGTAAATGGGGAGAAAGGACCCAGGTCTGGCTCTAGGGTGCACAGCTAGTGTGCTACATGCTCTCGGACAGAGGTGACGTTCCCACACCATACCCAGATGCCACTGTCATGCACGCCTGAGCCATCACATCATGGTGGCCACTCCACTTGTTTGGTGGCTGTGTGGTCATGTCCCTGCCCTCCAGGAGCTTTGGTCTAGCAGGGAAGGTGGCCCCAGCCGTGCTCCCTCTGGAGTCGGTGTAGCTTGTGTGGGGCCTTGAAGGAAGAGGAGTTGACAGGATAGGAGGCGAGGTGGCCTGGAGGACAGAACAGGGCAGGCTGCTTGAGTACTGGGTCCCCACATGAGTCCACTGAGGCGGATCCCAGCCCCTCCAGGGAGCCAAAGCCCCTGTGAGAAGCCCTGGCCTAGAGTAAAGGCTGTTTGGGGCAGAGGGTGGGTAGGAGCGTATGCTGGGGAGAGTTGAGAAGAGCCTTTGCTGTTCCTGGGAAGCACTTGGAGGGGAAAATGATGCTGATTCTTAGAGAAAAGTCAGTGGTGCCCAGGTGAAGGGTTGGAGCCAAGCCCAGAGTGGGGATTTGCTGCTCTGGGGCCGAGGATATACCATGCCTGTGTGACGGGTAGAGGGGTCCTCAGAGAGGCGGTCAGCATTTTTAAAGTTCCAGGGGGCAGCTTAGAAGGGATTGCAGAGGACTGGCTGAGGTCTTCCTGCACTGAGAACCTCCTTGACTGCCCCTACTCAGTTACCAAGAGTGCAGCAGCTGACAGGCACTTTGTGCTAGGAGCACCAGCAGCAAGTGGCCACGGTCAGCCATGTGCTAACTCTGTCCAGGTATCCACAACAGACCACCACCCAAGCCCTCACTTCTGTTACTGCTGTCACTGCCCCCTTGCGCCTGTCGGCTCTTCCCTTCACATCCTCTGGCTCCATCCCTGCCCCACAGGACCACACTGCTCAGGCCAGCCTGCCTCCCTCCCCTTGTAGGGTCCCTGCATAGCGCTCCTTGGGCTCCCTGCTTCTGCCTTGCACCTGGCAGTCTGTCCTTACATAGCAGCCAGATCTGTCACTCCCCTGTCCCAACACTCCAGTAGCTAAACATGTCCTGTGGCCCCACAGCCTCTGGCTTCACCCCTTCTCCCCCATCCCAAGGGTTGCTCTGCCCCAGCCAGGCCTTCCTGCTGTTCCAAGAATGGTCAGCATGTTTCTCCTGCACACCGCTCACTCCCTCTACCTAGGAAGCTCTTCCTCTGGACATCCATAGAGCTCCCTTGGGTTCAGCTCAGAGAAGCATCCCAGTGCCCTAATGTGTAAGATGGCCCTTCTATCACTGTCCCTCTTGCTCTACCTAACTTTTACCACTGGACATAATGCATATTTAAGCAAATATGCAAATGTACTTATTCTCTCTACTAACTGAGATATCGCTTCCGTGAGGGATGGGGCTTTGCCCAAAGCAGTACCTGCCATATAGGTTTGCAATAAATATTTATTGATCTTCCAGCTGTGGTGGAGCAACAAACACTGGCCCATAGATGACTAAAGAAAAAAAAAGAAAATATGCAGACATCGGACAGCAGCCAGTGCAGGATAGAATGCCTGAGACGGAGCAGGTGCCCGGAGCCCAGGGCAGTTGGAGTGCTGGACTAGAAACTGCCTCAGTGTCCCCTCAAGCCTCCTGCTCAGGACTGATGGCTCCTGTGGGTGACGAAACTGGAAGAAAGCAGGAAGCGAGTCACATTCCCAGCAGTAAGTGTGGAGAAACATCATTCGTGGGAACAGGGTAGAGGACTCAAAAGGATATTGATGCCATATCCAGGCTAGACTAGCTCTAGACTAGAGACTGCCCTGTGCCTTCCCAACAACTCTTAAGCCTCAAAAAGACCAAATGGTTGCAAGTACTTTAATAGCATCCAGAACAAAACTCAAAAGTAGGGGGAAAAACATGAGGCCAGTGTCAGTGGATAACACATGTAATCCAACCACTATGGGAGGCTGAGGCAGGCGGATCAGTTGAGGCTAGGAGTTAAAGACCAGCCTGGCCAACATGGTGAAACCCCGTCTCTACTAAAAATACAAAAATAAGCTGGGCATGGTGGCACACACCTGTAATTCCAGCTACTTGGGAGGCTGAGGCAGGAGAATCACTTGAACCCAGGAGGTGGAGGTTACAATGAGCCAAGATCTCACCACTGCACTCCAGGCTGGGCGACAGAGGGAGACTCTGTCTCAAAAAAAGAAAAAATCCAACATGCAAAGAAATAGGAAAATACACCACACAATGAGAAGGGAAGTTAGTCTGTAGGAGGAGACCCAGAAATGACAGGTAGTAGAATAATTGTCTGCTAAGTAGACAAGGACATCAGAATGGCCATTATTAAGAAAGATAGAAGAAAACAGGATCATGTTAAGAAAAGGAATGAAAGACATAAAAACGCCCCAAACAACTTCCAGAGACAAAAATACAATGCCTGAGATGGAAAATGCACTGGTGAGATTAAAACCAAAATAGACATTGCAGAACAAAACATTAGTGGACTCAAAGCCATAGCAGTATAAACGATCCAAAAGGGAGCAGAAAAAAATTGGGAAAATAGCAGAGCACTCCTGAGTTGTGGGACAACTTCGAGCAGCCTACTGTTCCTTTCACTGGAGAGCTGTGGACCAGGGGCATAGCATGGTAGAGACAACTTTTAGAAAAAAAAAAAAAACAGTCTGGTCACAGTGGCTTACCGCTGTAATCCCAGCACTTTGGGAGGCCGAAGCAGGTGGATCACCTGAGGTCAGGAGTTTAAGACCAGCCTAGCCAACATGGTGAAACCCCGTCCCTACTAAAAATACAAAAACTAGCCGGGAGTGGTGGTGCACGCCTGTAATCGCAGCTACTTGGGAGGCTGAGGCAGGAGAATCACTTGAACCCGGGAGGCAGAGGTTGCAGTGAGCTGAGATTGCGCCACTGCACTCCAGCCTGGACGACAAGAGCAAAACGCTGTCTCTATATAAATCAATAAAATAATGGCCATAAAATTTCCTGATTTGGTGGAAGCATAAAGCCACAGATCCAGAAAGCTCAACAAAGCCAATAGAAACATGGAGAAAATTACATGAAGCACATCATCATGAAATTCCTCCAAACCAGTGAAAAAGAAAAATACTAAAAGCAGTCAGAGGAAAAAAAAACACTTTGTGTTTATAGGAACAAAAATGGCAGCAAGACTTCTCATTAGAAACTGCAGGCAACAACAACTGTGGGTTGGGCAAAGGACTTGAATAAACATCCAAATTTAGTTTTGACAGAAAAGAATGTCAGCCTAGAATTCTATACCCAGTGAAAATAGCTTTCAAAAGTGAAGGTGAGATGAAGACTTTTGAGGCATACAAAAGCTGAAAGATTTACAAAAATTGTCAAAAGCTGCTTTTCTGGCAGAGGAAAATGACACCAGATGGCAACTGCATGTACACAAAGATAAGAGCATCTGAAATGGTCACCCTTTGGGAAGACACAAAAGGCAGGATTTTTTTCTTATTTTAAAAAGTGCCTGTAGTCCCAGCTGCTCAGGAGATTAAGCTGGGAGAATCACTTGATAGGGGTTCAAGGCCAGCCTAGGCAACATGGCAAGAGCCTGTCTTTAAATATGTGTATACATATAATCTTTTTAAAAGATAATTGCCCAGGCCAGGTGCAGTGGCTCACACCTGTAATCTCAACACTGGGAGGCTGAGGCAGGTGAATCACCTGAGGTCAGGAGTTCAAGAACAGCCTGGCCAACATTGTGAAACCCCATTCTAAAAAAAATTAGCTGGGCATGGTGGTACACACCTATAGTCCAAGTTACTGGGGAGGCTGAGGCAGGGAAATCGCTTGAACCCGGGAGGTAGAGGTTGCAGTGAGCCAAGATCGCACCATTGCACTCCAGCCTGGGTCTCTCTCTGTCTCAAAGAAAAGAAAAAATTAAAAACAGAAAAGACAATTGTCTATACGGATGCTCCTCAGCTTACAATGGGTTACATCTAGATAAACCCATCATGAGTTGAAAATATTGTTAAGGAGCATACTGAATGTGTATCACTTTTGCACCATCATAAAGCTGAAAAATTGTAAGTCAGGGACCATCTGTACATAGAGAACTAACACGAAACATAAAAAAAATTGAAAAATGGACAAAGGACTTGAATAAACATTTATTCAAAGAATATGTAAAAACAACAAGCACATGAAAAGAAGCTCAGCGTCACTGATTATCAGGGAAATGCAAATCAAAACCACAATGAGATACCACCTCACACCCATCAGGATAGCTATGATTTGAAAACAAAACAGGTGTCAGGGAGGATGTGGAGAAATTGGAACATTTGTGCACTGCTGCTGGGAATGTGAAGTGGTGTGGCCAGTGCAAAAAACAGTAGGCAGTTCCTCAAAACATTAAACATGGGCTTGGCACAGTGGCTAATGCCTGCAATCCTAGCAGTTTGGAAGGCTGAAACAGGAGGACCATTTGAGCCCAGGAGTTTGAGACCAGCCTGGGCAACATAGTGAAACTCTATCTCAAAAAAATAAAAGGAAGGCCAGGCGTGGTGGCTCATGCCTGTAATCCCAGCACTTTGGGAGGCCGAGGCAGGTGGATCACGAGGTCAGGAGATGGAGACCATCCTGGCCAACATGGTGAAACCCCGTCTCTACTAAAATACAAAAAATTAGCTGGGTGTGGTGGTATGCACCTGTAATCCCAGCTACTCAGGAGGCTGAGGCAGGGGAATTGCTTGAACCCAGGAGGCAGAGGTTGCAGTGAGCTGAGATTGCAGCACTGCACTCCAGCCTGGCAACACACCTAGACAGTCTTTCCTTTTTTCCTTATTTATAAAAAAAAAATATAAATTTCATTTTTTTCCAAAAAAAAATAAAAGGAAAATAAAAACTAAACAGAATTACTGTTTAATCCAGCAATTCCACTTCTGGGTATAGACACAAAAGAATTGACAGCAGGGACATGAACAGGTATTTGTATACAGGTTTATGGCAGCGTTATCCCCAGTAGCTAAAACGTAGAAACAACCCAGATGTTCATCACAGGACAAATGGATAAACAAAATGTGGTCTATACATGCAATAAAATATTATTCAGCCTTAAAAAGAAATAAAATTCTGATATGTTACAACACGAATGAACCTTAATGATGATATAGCTGAGTGACATAAGCCAGACATAAAAAGACAAACATTGTATGATTCCATTTACGTGAAATCCCCAGAGGGCTGGGGAGCTTCATTCATTTATTCAAAATATATTTATTCTAAATGCAACACAGTATCCTGATTGTATGTGTATACTGGAATAGAAAAAGAACATCAGTGGGAAAACTGGTGAAATCCAAAAAATAAGCCAATAAAGGAGATAAAGTGAGACAATCAACAATACTCATTTAATCCAGAAAGAGGGAGAAAGGAAAGGGGGAGCAAAGAACAAATGGAACATATAGAAAAAGAGCAAGATAGTATATTTAAGCTCAACCATATCAATAGTTACATTAAATATAAATGGTCTAGACACCTTAATTAAAGAGCAATGATTGTTAGATTTTATTTAAATAACCAAAAAAAACAAAAGCAAAACCAAACCACGTTGTCAGCCTCTTCTGTGGCTCTATCCCAGACTTGCTAGAAGCAAAAGGATGAAAGAATTATCTTTTGTATGATAAATTCAGTCTTTAAGCAGACATTCCCTGGAAGTGACATCTGGGAAGGCAGGCCCAGCCCTTATCCTGACATTCCCCAGTAGCACTCTCAGCTCCCGGGACCTTGTCTACAACACTGAGGCCCCCAGACCCAGGGACCTGCAGAGCCTTCAGTTACCCACACCTGCTGAAACATGGGAAGTCTAAGTGCTAAAGTTATTTTTATTATCTTCCTCCCTTCCAGGTGGGCCTTGTGCTGGAAAGAGCACGACGTGGGTACGTGAGAAACAAACTCACCCATCCATATCTGAAGAATGGACTCAGAGACCCAGAGAACAGCAAAAGTGAGACTTTTAATGACGGTCTTGTAACATCAGGTGTCTGGTGGGCAGGCATACTCAACACAGTGCCAACAAGCAACTGTTGGGTAGGGGCTTTGGGTGTTTTCTTTAGGGTTGTCCTGCTGCATTTTGTTGCAGCCCACAATGCACTGCAATCCTGGCTAGCTCAGGGGCTTTTTAAATACTTGACTTATCACCTAAGTAGCTGGGCAGGCTGATAAGGACAGACAAAGCGAGCTGTTTTGCAGGCCAGTAAACTTTCATCTTAGACTGAACTTCTTTGGTTTGGGTGAGGGCAACTAAGGGGCGGGGGAGACAAGCAGGCTTCAGCTATCCAAGCAGCGGCCTAGTATATCCTGTTTTTTCTGTAGTTTGCTGACCTAAGCCAATTTAAGGCACTTTGTCTTGGAAATGGATCACTTTATGCACTATTTCCTTCAAGGTATCTCAGACACAGGAAGGAGAGCTTCCTCTTGGTTGGCATATTCCTGTTACAACCTCTTTAGACAACCCTCACTGTTCAGCAGGCCGGTGGGGCTGCAGGGTCCTGCTCTGACCTTACTGGCCAGAACGGGACTGCCCCTTTTAAGGGCACCTGCACTTCCTGGAGTTTCCTTCTGAGATGTGCGTCCCACCCCTCATTGACAGCCCCACCCCACCCCTGGGATGCTGCCTCCTGCTGTAGATGGTCCCATCTGGAAGTAGCCAGGAAGGTCAGGAAATCCTCAGCGGGTCTCCGTTTTTTCGTTCATTTTGTTAGGGTCTCACCCACTTGTAACAGTGACATCACATGGGGTCATATTTGTGTTAATGCCAGTGACTTTGAAGCCTCTCTCTCTGGACTATAGAACTATCCCTAAGGGGCCAGTGTGGTGGCTCACACCTTGTAATCCCAGCACTTTGGGAGGCCAAGGCAGGAGGATCGCCTGAGCCAGGAGTTCAAGACCATCCTAAGCAACGTAGCAAGACCCCATCTCTACCATAAAAAGGGTAAGAAATGACCCAAAGGCAGTCCCACATTGTTGGAGGAGTCCCTGCTGGGAGAAGCAGGTCATGTGCCTCAGCCTAGCTGGCTGGGAGCCGCCGTCTCTGCCTGAGCATTTCCATACCTTGGTTACTTTCAGTAATGCTTTGCTCAGAGTTGGAGGATAGTGGAAGGGCACTGCTGTACTCTTTGGTTTCTAAGATTCACATTATTTGTAGATCTGAAATGCAGATGCTTCTTACCCTCAGAGCATTATTTAGTGTGTCATGTTTCGTGTATTTTCTGAAAAGCGGTGTCAGTCTCGCAGCCTGTCAGTCTGGAAGCTCACCCAGAGGAGAGCTTCGGACTGCTCCAGATGTGGCTGTTCTTGGCTCCCACAGACCCAGAACATCTTCCCCAGCCTGTGCTCCCTGTGGGGCACCCCCTCTAGTGAAGCAAGGGCAGCCACGCACCCCTGGGAATGCCTTGGAGAGGGGCCAACTGCCATCACCAGGGGCCGGGCTCTGCAACCGTCCACACCTATGGCGAGTCCATCTGAGAGATGAGGAAGCTGAGGCTCCCGGGCCTCTGGCTCCCATCCCCTCTGCGGGTCACCCGACCACCCAGAGCCTGGCAGCCAACCCGCCGTGTCAGTGGCTTGGCAGTGGACTCCTCTCCTGGCTCAGGGAGCAGTTCTGGCAGGCGTCCACCAGGTGGCAGCACCAGCACATTCTGTAGGCTGTTGGGGCTCAACTACTCATCTAGTGCTCTGGGGTAACCGGGGACCCAGCCTATCCCCTCCCCGCTCCCCCCAACCCCTACAGCCTCTCCTCCCGCTCTGTCCAACTTCGAACAGGCCACGCTCTCGGGCCTCCCGGCCCTTCTTCCACTGTGGCCCAGGCCATGACCTTGGCCCTAGCTCTGGGCCTTCCTGGTCGTCAGGGTCTCATTCACTGCCCCACCCAGGGGAACAGCAGCTGGGGCTGGGGGGCAGATGGCCACGTAGTCCAGTGGTCTCCTTCATGGCTGGGGTGAAACTGGGTGGGGTCAAGGGAAGAAGAGGTGGATTCCAAGGGGGCAGGGCCAGCCAGGGCCTCCCATCTCCCCTCAGGCCAGGCCTCTGGGAATGGGAGAGGACGTCTTCCATGGGAGGCTGTCCCTGGGCACAGGCCTGCAGACTCCGTGAGCCCACCACGCAGCCTGTCTCCAGACCTGCTGGGGCGGTGGTGCCCAAGGAGGAGAGGAGCTGCTCTGAGGATGCTGGTTCCCTCCCGGGGCTCCCCACCCCCTCCCTGGCCACACACTCCTCCACCCAGCAAAGTAAGCCAAAAACTTGAAAAGCAACTTTTACTGAAGAACTTGGAGGGAAAGTCTCATACTGTCATAGTAAAAATACTAAAGTTGGATGTCGTAAAAACGCCATAGTGCGGCAGCGTCTGGCTGGGAGGGGCGCGGAAGGCCCAGGGACAGCCACCCCCCAGAGGGAGTCAGAGCGGGCCTGGGGCGACAGTGGAAAGGCTCAGCGTCAAAAAGGTCAAGTGCTATCGAGGAGAGGTCATCTGAGGGGAGGCTCCCGGTGGGACAGTCACCAAGAACCATGATACAGAAGGGGGAAGGGGGAGGGCTTTTCTGACACAAAGATTAAAAACCCCCAAATGCATTTGAACATGATACACAGTAACAAATTGAAACCTTGCTCCTCTGTCCCACTGGCCCATCTCCCATGCCTGGTCCCATCCCAGGGGGCCGAGCCTCTGACGTCCTCAGAGACACAGCCCTGGTGCTGGGGGCTGCCGTGTGCCTGCCTCCCCAGGATAGGGTGCTGGCCAGCATGCCACAATGAGGTTGCGTCTGGTGCCACCAGGCTGAAGTGAGACCCTGGGCCATGGAGAGATGAAAGACAGCTGGTGACAGCCTGTGCGGCTGGCTGATGGAGCGAAGGGACCCAGCAGCAGGACCTGCCCAGCCCCTCAACTCCACATTGCGCATAGCTGCAGAATTGGATTGTTCTGAGGGCTGAGGCCACATCCGGAGAACAAATCAGATGAAATAAATTAAAACCCGCAGGACAATTTTCTTCCCTACCCTGCTGCAAGGGAGGGTGCCGCCCACAGCACAAAACGTCTTTCCATCTGGGCTCGGGAGGACGGCATGGCTTCTCTCAAATGCACCGAGAAATAAAAACCATTAAATACAGATCATGGCACGAGGCTGCCTCTCCATCCCTCCAAACTGTGGTCCAGTGCAGTCCACCGCCGCCTCAGGCCGTGCCGCTGGCTGAATAGGAGAACTGGGGGAAGTGGGGCCTGCGCTCGCTGTCCACACACTCCATGCTGTCGTCTGTGGGTATAGACGGCTCAGACCCGGGCATCCCACCTCCCCGCACCTCCACCCGCCCACAGCTCCAGTAGGGAGCCAACCTCTCACAGCACGGCCAGCACGCTGCCATGCCACCAGGAAACTGAGGCCCCACAGCTCAACCCGGGGACCTGGGCCCTCAGAGCACTGCCTCCCACCCTGATCACTGGCACCCTCCAAAGGAACCTTTTTAAAAATTTAGATGTTAAAACATCTGAAGCCAAAACAGCAGAACACTGCAGTCCTCTCTGAGTGTGGAGAGAAAAGGGAGTGGGCAGGGCAGGCACAGGGGCCCCTCACCTTGGTCAGGTGGGGTGATGGTGATCATCTGGGCTGTGAACTCCTCATCAAAATACCTGGTGTCAGTCTCCGACGTGACCTGGGGCTTGAAGGGCGGACTGAGCTGCAGAGGTGGGCAGATGGGACCATCGTGAGCTTCGCTCCCCACTCCCACCATCCCCAACCCCTCACTGCAGCCGGATCACCAGGGGGTCTCCAGAGCGACAAGCCACCAGCCCTGACAGAGGCAGCTCAGGGAGGGAGGGGCATGAGGGGTGTGGGAGCCTGGAGACACCGTCAGCTGAGTCAACAAGCTGCCCTCACAGCAGCCCCAGCAGGCGACAGGAGGTAGTGCAGCCCAACTCTCAGACCCTCTGCTACCAGTAGAAGGTGACTATTTTTTTTTTCTGGTTTTCTTATTGGTCTTCTTGTAAACTGGGAAAGAGAGAGACTGTGGAACAAGGTGCAGAGGGTGAGCCCGCCCTGCCTCCTTCATGGCTCAGGGACCACAGGATGGCAGCCTGCTGGCATCTGGCTGCAGAGAGGACTCCTGATGACCCAGGATCAAGAGTAACTAAGAAGTTATGTGCACATGTGAGGAGCTGCCAGAGAGCCCCTCAGGTCCCACAGTCAAGGACTCCCTCAAGCACTGCCCCATCCCAGAGTCTGGCCTGGGCACCAGCACTGTCCACTGTCAATTAGCAAAGTCTCTGGGCAAGGATGGGCAGAGGCTGAGCACTGCCCAGGTCCCCCCATACCCTTGGAGAGCAGGGCAGGGCTGAAGGATGGCAGGCCTCGTACCCAGCTGGGTCCCAGGGCTGCCCAGCCCAGCCAGCTGCACACGGCCTAGGACAGGCATTCAGGGAGGGGCAGGCTGGGAATTGGCAGAAGCACATCTGGTGACAGCCCCCAGCACCTAGAATGCAGGCTTCTGAACCCAGCTGCAGACTCATCAGCTGAGAGGAGGGCTGGGGCTCCTGCGGTCCCTGAAAGATGAGCCCTCAAGATGACAACTCAGGCAGAAAGAGCTCCCTCCCTCCAGGGTGGACTCCCCCATGTGCCAGAAAAGTAGGTGCTGTCCCCTGTCCCTGCACAGCCAAAGAGTAGGGCTGGGCTCTCCTTGCAGCAGAAGGGACTGAGGCCAGACAACAGGAGGAACTGGTGGAGAGCAAGGGGTAGCACCCCTGGTCCACCGCCAGCCAACCTTCCCTGTGCAGCCTCAGGGAAGGGACCCCTAAGGCTGGCACTCAATGTGACACACCTCCAGGGGGAGGAGGAAATGAGGAGGACCAGGCCAGTTTCCTGATGAACTTAGCAGTGCCAGAGCCTCTGCGCACCAGGCACTGGGGTTGGTGCAGCAAGGCTGCACAGGCTCCCAAGGTGAGGGCATGTGTGGGAATGCCGTGAGCGTGCCATGTGCATGCCATGTGCGTGTGGATACACAGGGAGCAGCCGCACCTTCTTCTCATACACGTGCTGCCATGCGATGCCCGCAAAGAAGCGGTGCTGCATGATCTCCTTGGCGTCCTCAGAGCCCCCACCAAGCCTGCGGGCAGGAAACAAGGCCACAGTGTTGGTACCGCCATCCCCAGGCCCCGGGCTCAGGCCCCTTCCTCCTGCTGTGATGCACAGCCTGCCAGACAGGGCATTCTGGGGCCAGGGAGGGGAGCTGGTGGTGCAGCGTCTGAGCAGCTGTGGGTAGCGAAGCACCCCAGGGCTCACGGCAGGGCAGGGGCATCCTGAGTGGGTGTGTGGGGGCTGCAGCGTTAGGGACAGAGGCCCAAATGCCCCGGCCTCCCCAGCCACTGGGCCTGAGGCTTTGGGGATCAGCCCTGGCCAAGGACATCAAGCTCTGGCCATCAGTGTGGTCTGGGAGTGCCAGGACCCCCTGGCGCAGGGGCAGCTGCAACCTGGGGTGAGTGGATGGAGGCAGAGGCTGCAGCTGGGATGGCCGGCCCTCACCTCTGCTTGGGGTCCTTCTTGAGCAGCCCTGAAAGCAAAGACTTGGCCTCGGGGCCGAGCGTGCGCGGGAAGCGGATCTCCTCCATGAGGATGAGCTCAAAGAGCTTCTCGTGGTCCTGGTTGTAGAAGGGCAGGCGGCCACACATCATCTCGTACATGACCACGCCCAGCCCCCACCAGTCCACCGCGCGGCCGTAGTCATTGTCCTCCAGCACCTGCACAGGTGGCACAGGGCAGGACTTGGCATCAGAAGGTGTCCGGGACACTGCCGGGGGAGGTGTCGTGATGTGCTTGGGGCACAGAGAGGACATGGCGCTGTGTGTGCTCGGGACACGGGGATGCAGCGACGCGTATGCACGCAGGTAGGGTGCACACCTCGGGGGCCAGGTACTCAGGAGTGCCGCAGAAGGTCTTCATGGTGGCACCGTCCTTGATCCCCTCCTTGCACAGCCCGAAGTCTGTGATCTTGATGTGCCCATCCTTGTCCAGCATGAGGTTCTCCAGCTGGGGGGAAGGTGGCCTCAAGGTCAGCACTGCCAGGCCCCCAGGGCCCTGCCTTCCCCCCTGCCCGTGGCTGCACCTTGAGGTCCCGGTACACCACGTTCTTCTCCGAGTGCAGGTAGTCCAGGGCTGACACGATCTCGGCGCCGTAGAAGCGGGCCCGGTCCTCGGAGAACACACGCTCTCGGGACAGGTGGAAGAAGAGCTGTGGGAGGCGCGACCTGAGGCACAGCCATGGCTGGGACCTCTGCCCCTGCGGCCTGCAGGGCTGGGTTTTTTCAGGCAGGGTCTCAGGGCATTGGGCACAGGGAAGGGACCAGCCCCCAGAGAGCTCAGGGGCCTGGAAAGCATCAGAAGCCCTAACTCAGCAGGAACAAGTCACCCCAGAGCGGGCAGCTGCCTGGGCAGGCATCACACCACCCACCCTGCAGGGGGCACCATCCAGTGCTGTGCAGAGCAGCCAAGGCTCTGGGAAGAACCAGCCCCACTACGGGCGGCCAGCTGCCAGCTGCCAGGGCTGGGCCCACAGGCCCCGAGGCCCTTCCCCCGCAGCCCCAGCCCCTACCTCGCCGCCGTTGGCGTACTCCATGACGAAGCAGAGGCGGTCATGCGTCTGGAAGGAATACTTCAGGGCCTGCAAGGGAGCAGAGCTGGAACTGCAGCCCCCACGACGGCAGCCCCGCACCACGCCGCCCGCAGCCCGAAGCCCCACACCACGCAGCCCGACACCAAAGCTGGGCCCCAGGAGGCCCCTTGGGCTCCAAGGAGCATTTGAAAGGTGAGCCAGGTGGCCGGGGCCCAGATCTCCAGGGTGGGCTGAGATCTCTGCGCGGGGCCGATGCACCCTCCCAGGCACAGCCACCTGCACGCCTTCCACTACAGGTGGCTGTGCTTTTAAAGCAAAGGCGCCATCTGTGGGAGAATCACCTCCAAACAGTGACCCGGAACTAACCAAACAGAACTAAACACCTCTGGGGCCAAGTCCCCAGGATGGGGCCCACCTAGCTGGAGCCACCTCAGAAGCCTGAAGGTGGGGCTGCAGGGGTGTGGAGTGTGGGGAACCTCAGCAGAGTGCAAGGAGGACCGGGGCCACCTGCCCCAGCTGTCTACATGAGGGCGGTGAGCACAGCTCCCAGCCCGCACCTGGCAACCCCACAGCCCGACCCTCTAGGGCAGGCTTGTCTCACCAGCCCCGGAGTCCACGGTGCCTAAAGCCCTCACGTGCCCCAAAGACAGGACGCTGCCCCCGAGAGACCGCCCCATGAGTGGCTACCTGGCCCCGGCCCTGCAGCCCCAGCTGGGCTTCCACTCACCGTGAGGAAGGGGTGCCTGGAGTTCTGCAGGACTCGGTTCTCAGTGAGCGTGTGGGCCACCTCGTCCTGTAAGGGAAGGCTGGGTGAGCCGCCGCCCCGTGCCCTCATCCCCCCCGCTTCCGGCCACCCCGGCCCCACCTTGGCCACGATGACTTCCTTCTTGAGGATCTTCATAGCATAGTAGCGGCCTGTGGCCTTCTCCTTCACCAGGATCACCTTCCCAAAAGTGCCCTTGCCCAGAAGCTTCAGGTATTCAAACTCGTTCATGGTCTGCAGGCAAGCACCAGGGTCAGCAGGCGGCACTGCCCACAGTGCCCAGCTGGTCGGCATGCGTGGGGTGGCATGAGGGGCACCAGGGTCACCCTCAGCAGACTTGGAGACGGAAGCAGGAGGGGCCCTTGCTTCACACCTCGTGACCTGCTGGGCTCAGTGGGGACTCCAGGCTCACAGGAAACACGGGGCTGTGGCCCCAACTCAGAGTGTGGGGTTCGGGAAAGAATGGGGTAATGCTGTCCTGGCAGGCCTCTGCAGCCCCACTTTTCCTCTGACATAGGGAAGGGGACCCACCTGGGAGGTGACTGTGCTCACACGGAAAACCAGCCTGGGTGGGGATGCCGTGGAGTACCAAGTTTCTCCCGGACCGAGCTGGGACCTCATGACCCACCCAGCCCTGCACACCCAACGCAGCCCCACACACAGGCAGAAATGTGGGGACAGGCCTCACCACGCGGTGCTTGGGCTTGGCCAGGGACACCTCCATCTCTTCAGCCCCCGAGTTGTCACTGGGTGAGCCCGACCGGAAGTCCATCATCTCCTCCTCTTGCTTCTTAAGTCCATCGGCCACCGTCTGGATGGCAGTTGTCCACTCCTCCCTGCAGGAGGCCCGGTGAGGCCACAGCCGGGTCAGGAGCTCCACCCCATGGCTTTCAGCCACCCACCAGCCTGGCAAGCATGGCCCCACAGCTGTCGGGGTCCCCAAAGACAGCCCTGAGGAAGCCACCCCTTGACCTGGGCTGGCCACACACACTTAAGTTCACGAAGCCCTCCTGGACTGGGGGCACCCAGGCTCCGCCCTCCCAGTAGGACTCTGCCCCCCAGCAGGACTCAGCCTCCAAGCGGGACTGGCCCACTCTCACCGGGTTTTTCTTTTTTTGAGACAGAGTCTTGCTTTATCACCCAGGCTAGAGTGCAGTGGTGCAATCTCAGCTCACTGCAGCCTCCGCCTCCAGGGTTCAAGTGATTCTTGTGCCTCAGCCTCCCAAGTAGCTGGGATTACAGGTGCATGCCACCACACCCAGCTAAGTTTTGTATTTTTAGTAGAGATGGGGGTTTCACCATGTTGGCCAGGCTAGTCTCCAACTCCTGATCTCAGATGATCCACCCGCCTAGGCCTCCCAAAGTGCTAAGATTACAGATGTGAGCCACCACACCCGGCCCCTACCCAGTTTTTATCTCCAGCCTCAGTTTCCCCACCAAAACACCAAAGGCAGGACTGGGCCAGTTTCCAAGCTGGGCTCTGAGGAAGGCCTACGAGCACTGGGGAATGAGGCCAGCATCCCACCATCCCCGTGTCCCTCCTAGGCACTGGGGCTGCCCAAGCCACCCGGCCTCGCTGCCGCAGCCCATGTACCGCTCCTCAGGCGTCTCCACATGGAAGGTGCGCTCGATGACAGTGGTCCACTGCAGGCAGCGGATGATGAAGGTGTTGGGCCGGGGCCGCTCCGTCTTCATCAGCTGGCACTCTGTGGGCAGGCAGGTGCCTCTGTCTGCGTGCGTCCCCCTCCCCTCCCAGGGCCTCACCACAGACCCAGCCGCACCAGCCAGCTCCCCTTGCACTCCACCCACCAGGTCCTGGGAAGCCCCATCTCTTTCTCCAAGTCTCAGTTTCTTGCCTCATAGAGTGGGGCTAGGACCCCTGTTCCAGCTCGGACACTCCACTCCAGGTTGAGGGAGCCCCATGGGACATCTGGCCCGGGGTCAGGTCAACCGCACACTATCATCCCCTCCTATAGCCCTTCCTTCCTTCATTCAGTCTCTGAGCTCCATGGTGCACCAGGCCTCAGATGATGAGGAGTATGGAGACCCCACGGAGGGGCTGGCATGAGGGGGCCGCCTGGGAAAGCAGCTTGTCCCACTGGTGTAGAAAAGTCCTGCTATTTTCCCAAATTCACCCTGAGTACCTGGGAAATACAGCCACCTAGATAACATGCACACCTGGGGCACAGGCACACCTGGAACACACACACACACCTGGAGCACACACACACAACTGGAAGACACACACATAGAATACATGCACACACAGGGCAGAGCCACACCCGGGACACACACCTGGAGCACAGCCCCACCTGGGGCACAGCCACACCTGTAGCACACGCACACCTGGAGCACAGCCACAGCTGGGGCACAAACACACCTGTGGCACACGCACACCTGGAGCACAGCCACACGGGGGGCACAGCCACACCTGGGGCAAACGCATACCTGGGGCACAGCCAGACTTGGAGCACAGCCATACCTGGGGCATACACACACCTGGGACACACATACACCTGGAGCACAGCCACACCTGTAGCACACACACACCTGGAGCACAGCCACAGCTGAGGCACACACATACCTGTGGCACACGCACACCTGGGGCACAGCCACACCGGGGGCACATGCACCCCTGGGGCACAGCCACACCTGGAGCACACACACACCTGTGGCACACGCACACCTGGGGCACAGCCACACCTGTGGCACACACACACCTGGAGCACAGCCACACCGGGGGCACAGCCACACCTGTAGCACACACACCTGTGGCACACACTTGGAGCACAGCCACATCTGGAGCACACGCACACCTGGGGCACCGCCACACCTGTGGCACACGCACACCTGGAGCACAGCCACACCGGGGGCACACGCACACCTGGGGCACACGCACACCTGGAGCACACCCACACCTGGGGCACAGCCACACCTGGGGCACAGCCACACCTACAGCATGTACACCCACAGCTGGGGGCTGTGGGAATGTGCAGGGCCCTGAGAGGTGTGAGTGGAGCGTGCAGCTGCTGGGGCTCCTTGGCAGGCTCTGGCCCAGCCTGTGCAAAGCAGGAGGGGGTTGAGGGGCCAGTGAGAGGGCTCTGACATTCCAGCATGGGGCCCTGGTAACCACAAGGCGGCCCAGCCAGGCAGCGAGGGAGCTGTCTTCAGGCCTGGGGGCCAGGAGGGGGCTCGGGACAAGTCTGGTGGGGAGGGTGGCCTGTGTCAACACAGGCAGGGGACATGGAAAACCTGTGTGAAGTCCTGGCACACCCACCTCCACTTGGGCCTGGACAGTCTAGTCTACAAGCTAGAACACCATCCCCAGGGCCAGTCTCGAGCCCACTGGCCCGGAACCCTTCTCCAGGGAAAAGCCCCTGGACAGACCCAGCACAGCCCCGGCCCAGCTCTGCTCCTTGGCCAGACACTCCACATCGCCCATCTATGGCCTCATCTGAAGGCCCTAGCCTGGCCTGCTGCTCAGGCAACACTGCCGGCTGGTGCCCACCGTGTGCCCCTCCAGAGAGCTCCCTCCCTCCTTCCTTCCTGATGCCCTTGGCCTGGGGAACACACCCACAGCACTGCCCCCAGCAACGGCCGGTCCCAGTGCTACCAGGCACGCAGGGGGTCCCCAGCCTCTCCCTGATATCTGAAGCCCCCAACCCCAACTGAGGAGGTGCTGGGGAGGGCATGGCACAAGTCACGGCGAGTCTCCTGGGGTTACAAGGCTGTCGGGACGGGGCGTCTGCCTTCCTGGTCTCCCCTCATCCCCAGGGTCCCCTACTCTCCCAGGCTGCCCTGCTGTTGCTGGCCTGAGGCTGGAAGAGCCAGGGGAGGAAATCCCCGCTCACAAGAATTGGGTCCTGGTAAACTCACCCCCACCCCAGCCCCTCAGCCTGGGGCTTTGCAGGGCACGGCCTCTGCCCTCTAGAAGCTTCAGGGCGGGGTTTGCAGGCCACAGCCCACCTAGCAGCCAGGGTGCCAGACTGACCCCACCTCCCCTTATACCTGAGGCGCCAAGGCTGGGAGTCCCTCCCTGCCCAGCCTGGAGACGGGCTCCCTGCATTTAACCACCTCCCAGACTCTGGACCAGAACCTGGGGGTCCAGCAAGGTCAAGGGAGTTAGAGGACCCCAGGCTTCAAAGCAGGGAGGGCAGAGCTACCTGGAGGGGAGGGCCCGATGCAGCACACGGGGATGGAACCTAGGACCAGCCCCGGGTGAGTACCTCACTCTGCACCGCAGCCCAGCCTGAGACAGATCCTGGAGGCCTGCAGTTAACCAGCCGTGCCACACAGATGTCCCCAAACTGGGCCCGAATTAGCCACTCAGTCATACCTGGCTGCCCCAGGCAGAGCTGGGCTCCAGGGCAGGGACACAGAAAATGGAGACCAGGCTGGGAGGCCCATGCGCCCCCAGCCTCCCACCTAGCAGGGTGCCTGGTCTCCACACCTGGGTCCCTGTCTGACATGGGTCGGGTCGCATCTGCCCCGCTACAGGCAGGGGGGAAAGCCACAGCAGGGTGTAGGGAAGGCCACATCTCTTTCATCTGGGGGATGCTCCAGCCAAGGTCCCCCGCTGGCCTTTCTGTACCCACCCCTCCATGGGCAAGGAGGCTTCTGCCCTGCAGCCTGGCACAGGGGGAGCAAAGGCGCTGCCACCGGGTCTGGAGGCCGAGAGTCTGTGCAGGGAGAGGCATGGGCTCTTCCTGGGGTGATGGAAGCTTCAGAGCTGGAGACCCCCATGTACTCCTGCCCTCTCACTCACGGGGTTTCCCAGGGAGAGGCCCTGATGGGCTCCACCTGCCTGCCTTGGAGGAGGGCCCCCAGGTCAGCCATCCACCCTGAGGCTGGGTTCTGCTGCACTTGGCTGGACCCTCCAGCCTCCAGAGCAAGGACACCAGGGAACTACTCCACGATCAGCCAGCCTTGGGCCTCAGCCCAGAGACCCCGCCTAGCCAGCCTCAGCCTTGGGACTCAGCTCAGAGACCTCCCCACCCCCACCGCCCAGCCAGCCTCAGCCTTGGGATTCAGCCCAGAGACCCCCCACCACCACCCAGCCAGCCTCAGCCTCGGGACTTGACCCAGAGACCCCCACTCAGCCGGTGCACGTTCCTCATTGGCCCAGGACATGGAGGCTGCAGGGGACCCCACTGTGGGGCCTGGTGGGTATAAAGGGCTCCAGCCAACTCCCAAATCCAAACCCCAAGAGGCCAAGGGGACACTCACGTGCCACAGAGAAGTTGTTGAGGGGGGCCTCGCGTTGGTCCACGTCCTGCGGCCGCTCTTTGTAGCCAATGAACGTGCCGTCATTCTTGAGGAGGAAGTAGCGCGGCCGCCAGGTCTTGATGAACTCCCCTGCAGGCGAGCAGGTGGTGAGGGCCACGCACACTGCCCGTCCCATCAGACCCCTCCGGGCAGCCGGGCAGCAGCCGGGTACGCCAGGACACATGTGTCTGGGACGCATTGAGTCCCGGGGGACAGGCAGGGGGCGGGGGTGTGTTCCTTAGGGCCAGCGACAGAAACGGCCCTGGGTCAATGGGAAGGCAGACTCTCCCCACCCTCTTGGAAGAGCCACCCCCAGCTGTGTCTGAAAAGGGGCTGGGTCAGCTGGGTTCAGGGGATGGAGAGCCATTGACAGGAGGCTGGAGGAGGTCTGGGCCAATCCGCATGGCCTTCCTGGAGGACAAGGCACCAGCTATGGCCGCAGGGGCTGCAGGGATGAGAGCGTTCCCCAGTCAACCAGGGGTGGCTAGGTGGTGACTGCAGGTGACAATGGCACGTGTGGGCTGCCCAGCACAGCCGTTGGCCCCTGCCCGCCAAGAGGATGGAGCATGGTGTCCGCAGGGAGAGGCCAGCGCCACTCAGACTGAGGGCCAGGGTCCTAGGACAGGACCGGCCGCTGCTCTGGCACAGCGCTCCCTGTCTAGGGGCCTGGAGCACCATCCCAGGCACTGCCAGGGAAGCCAGCCCAGGAGGTGGCCCACCCCGCTGGGCAGGGGCACCAGGCACAGAGGGTGGACAGGCTGCGTCCCGCCCATGGGTCACCCATGTGCATGGGGACATTTTCCCTCAAGTTTTGCAGCATCGGCCACGATACGCAGGCGTTCACACTTCAGGATCAGAGCAGCTGTCCCCAGTGAAAGCCCAGCAATGGCCATTTTTCATACTGACACTCGGAAAAAAATGTTCCACTTACATTTTGCCAAGCAAGGAGTTTGAACAACAGGGAACTTACTAATGAAGCAACTGCCTCATCGGAGAGGCCGCTGGGCAGGGTAAGGGGTTGGGGTCCCTGAGTTCTGGGGCCTGGGTTTTCCTATCAACCTGAGCCCAGACAAGGACGCCTGGAGGGATGTGGGGGACAAGCGATTGTCCCATCACCAGACCACCCACCCCCAGTCCCGCTCAGTTGGCATGGTGAGTGCAGACGCGCCCAGCCCTCCCTGGTGCACAGGGCAAGTCCCAGTGTGGCAGCGGCCCTGGGGAACTCTGAGGACATGGGTCATGGGCATCCCTGCAGGCAAGGCATTCTCTCTCTGGGGAGCCACAGGCACTTTCTTTACTGTAAGAGGTGAGCCACCAGGGCTTCGCAAATGGTCACCCCAGGCCAGGTGACCTCTCCCTCCTCCCCAGCCCTGGCTGCCCGATGCCCCTCCTACCAGCACCGCAGGGCATGGCCTCCACAGGACCAGCTCTCACTCTGCCAGAGCCAGAGCCACTGGGGGGATGCGGGTGGGGGGTGGGGACACCCCACCCAGCAGGGCTTGAGTGTGGGGAGAAGCTGTTGTCAGCTCTGGAGTGGACCCAGGAGGGGATAGTCAGAGCCCACCCATGGCAGCCTGACACCTCCAGAGGATTACACATGCCCAGTCGCAGGGAGAAGGGTCCAGAACTCAGAATCTGCCCCCGTGCCCGGGAGCACTCACCCACTCCACTGAGCCCTCCATGCCCCTGCCGGTGGGCTGCCAGGCAGGCGTGGTCTTGCCACCCTTGGGCACTGGCTTCTGCCCCTGGCCTGGGACCATACACACACACTCCTGAGTATGCACACACACGAACATACATGCCACGAAGCTCTATTCGGCCTCCCAGGTCCCCTCCCCCAGCCACAGGGTCCTGCAGGTGCAGCAGGCAGGCAGGGGGCTCTCAGCGAGAGCAGAGCAGGCTCAGGGGGCTGCACACAGCCCACCCCACCCATCCCCCATCCTGGGCCACCCCGCCGCTCTTGCCCACCCGCCTGCGCACCAGTCTGGAGCTGTCGGCCCCTGATGGAGTGCCTCCCATCCTGCCAGCTGCCACTCCCCAGGACGCTAACTGAGCAGGAAGACTGATGAGCGCCCAGGCCCAGCACCCCGGAAACCCATCTTGAGCCACCAACTGCTGCAGGCCCCCACCGTGCCCAGCATGGCCCCTCGCTGCACCCGTGTTCACAGGCCACGTGCCCAGCCCCAGGCTGTGGGAGCCAGACCTGGGGGTGAAGGAGGGGCAGGCCAGGATGGGCACTCACCAGACGTGGGGTGTGGGAGAGGGCAGGTGCCCAGCCCGGAGTACTCCTGGGGAGTCCTGCGGTGGGCAGAGACCCAGCTGGGCCCTGGGCTTTCAGTGCCTTCCCCTCACCTGGCCCCACAGACCCAGGGAACAGACAGGAATCAGGGCCTGGCCCAGGTGTGAGCGAAGGAACCTCACGTGGCCTTTGCTTTCAGCAGCCCAGACCGCAGCCCAGCACAGACCCCTCCAGCGTAGGAACAGATCCCCAGGGACCCAGGATAGGGGCTCCAGAGACACTCAGGTCTCCTTCTTCATCTCCCGCCTTACAGGGCCAGCCGGGCGATCACCTGGGGGGTGCTAGCTGCGGCCCAGGCCGTGGCTTGCATCGTAACGAGTTCAGCCCAGACAGGATGCTGGGTGGGCGGCCAGCCCCAACAACAGGTGCCCTAGGCCCCACTATCCCCACTCCAGGACTGCAGCGACACAGGACGGCGCAAGTGGAGGAGCCAGCACCACTGTCCTCATGGCCACGGGGCGCCTGCAGGCTGGCATCCGCCTACTACAGGTCCCTCAGGAAGGTGGGAGCACACACACATGGAGTCCTCTCCTTCACTCTCCTGAGGGTCCCCAGGGGTGTGGGAACCTGTCGTCCAGGCCTTTCTGGGGTTCCCCACCCTGTGGTCGTCCTCAGGTGGCCCCTATTCGAGGCAGGAGTAGAGTCCACTTGGAGAGGCGTAGAGCCAGTGCTGCCATCCCTCCCACCTCACCCGCCTGCCTGCAAAGCCGAGGGCACCAGAGTGGGCACAGAGCCCCAGGGTGCCATGCCAGGCCCTCACTCCAGATGGGTGCAGGCAGGCAACAAATGGGGAGCCCAGGGCATGCCCCACCCATGAAACAGAAGCCCACACACAGCCAGACCCATCCCTTGCCAGGAGCCACTCCCAGGGCAGTGGAGACTGCCTGGCATCCAGGCCCAGGGGTGTCTTCAGCCCCCAACTCTCACACCCCACAGCTTGGCACAGGAACCCCCAAGTCCCCAACCACTGCACATGCTTCAGACCTGGAACCTAGAGCCGGCAGGGTCCCAGCGCAGCCCCGGCCTGGGCCTCAGGTTTGATCCTGGCAGCAAAGAGGGCTCGGTGCCCTTCAGGAATGTCAGCAAGTCCGGGTAGGGGACCCTGTCCGGAAGTCATGATGGGGGTGAGTGGAGGATGGCAGTGAGAACCAGTCCCACCCTCCTGCCCCACTGCTGGCCCCCTGGGGTGGGGGGAGCAGCAGCTGCAGGCCCACCTACAGGGTTCTCTCGAGGCCAGCCCTAGGCCGGGTGGGAGCCACCCTGACCCTTAACCCTGTGGCACTGCCCTCCCCCTCCAAGACCAGGTCCTGTAAAGCCACAAGGGAAGGGGCTCCTGTGCCCGACTGAAACGCATAACCCTCCCTGCCAGCCACATACCCATGGCCCAGGGCTCTAGGCATGGAAGGTGGCTACCCTCGGTGGGGGGTGAGCCAGTGCCCTGCCCAGGGGGAACAATGGAGCCCAGGCTCCCCCGACTCCTCCTGTGCCTCCTGGGCCCCACAGCCCCAGCCCTGGTCCCTTTGGCATCCCTATGTCCTGGGTGGCCCTCTGGCAGGAGTGAACTTCCATCCCCAACCCCGCTTATCTCCACAAAGGGACTGAAGCATCCCCAAGGAAAGGGGGTCCTCCCCAGTAGCTCTCCTCCTGGGTCAAATGCCAGGGTTTTGAGAGGAAGCTGTTCCCACCTGGCCGCCCCCAACCCATACCACGGGGGCCACCTGGACAGACAGGCAACAGCCCACCCTCTCCTCGCCTCTCACACACATGCCCCAGCCACACTGAGTTAGGCACCCCAAGGCAGCACCCATGAAGACATGGGGGCTGTGATCTCGTGCCATGGGCAGGACTGGGTGGGCCCCCAGGGCCGGCTGGTGGGATCTCTGTGCCCCGGGGACTGACATTCGTCCTCCTGAGCCACCAGGTGCGTCGGCCCTCCAGGCCACTATGTCCTTAGCTCCGTGAACATTCTAAGTCTCCAGTTCTCAGGAAACTGCTGGATAAACACTTCGCAGAGCCGGTGGTGGCAGCAGCTGGCAGGGTACCAGATAGCACCGAGCTGCTTCTCCACAGCGAAGTGAGCCCAGCAGGCCCAGGGAGCGGGCACCAGCTGACGGCAGCCACCTCGGTCCCCACCGCCGACACATCCCTCGCCCTGACAGCTGCCGGGCGCCCATTTACCTTCTCCAGCACATTGAGCAGACGGCCTCGCTGACGGCAGCCCGTGAGGGGCCCGCAACCCACCCTCCCTGCCTGCCAGGAAGCCACACAGCTCACTGCGAAGGGCCCAGCCCGGAGGCCTCTGCCCGGCCGGGAGTCCACACCCCTTTACCAGCAGCCCTCGAACCCTGTAAACAACCAGGCTGGGGGCGGGGGCGGGGGAGGGGCCACACAACAGAGGCCAGCTGACCCCACTCGAGTGGAGCCCCCAGGTCTGCGGGTGAAATACACGCATGCTCCTCCCGGCACAAGCCCTTCTGAGTGGGCACAAGCAGCCCTTCTGCACAAGTAGAGGTATCCGTTCCTGACTGGCAGGCAGCGTGGGCAGGGCTCATCATGCCTACCAGCTCCCTGGGGAAACTGAGGCTTAGGGGAGGTGACCCTTAAGGTCACAGAGAGGCAGTTCACAACCAGAGACCCCAGGTCCTGCCGCCCAGGCAGGGATCGTAAGTTGACACACACTGCAAGTTCTTCGCAGCCTTCAGCTCCACCAGCAAGCAGGCCAGCCTGACACGCACACATCGGGAGGAACGTGGGTGAAGGCAGGGGGCACCGCCATGACCCCTCCACCTCACTGAAGCACAGCTGGTGGCACTGGGCCCCTCCTCCTGCCGCTCCAGGACAGCGCCCGGCTCTCAGCTTTCCGTTCTCCCGGGGCTCTACTCGAGGAGGGTACTGGGCCTCCCTGGCGCCGCTCCTGACGGACCACCTGAGTCTGGCTGTCCTACCCACAGGTGCTGCCCATCACCCACCCCTAGGGCAGCAAAGGCACCCACCTGCCACACAGCCATCCATCACAGAGCCCAGCAGGCAAATCCTGAGACCCTGTGGATTGGGCCCTGCACCCTGTCCCTGTCCCGAACCTCATTTTTGGTCCCCCCAAGCAAGCTCCACCGTGTCTCGGCCCACCCGGCTTACTCAGGACCCCTGCAGATGAGGCTTCGGCCCCTCCCTGGCACTTCCTGCTCGGCCCCGCCCTCTCTCCCCAAAACCCCAGCGGGCTTCGCCAGGTGCCCTCCACCTGCTGGGCTCCTAGGGCCCTCACCCTCGCTCCCCACGTGGGAGGAAGCCGGGCGTGAGGAAGGCATGCAGCCCCTGCTACAAGGGAGGGCTGAGCACAGCGTCCCGCATGGACATGCCGCCCTCGGGAAAGGAAGTGGAAACAGACACAGACGCCTTCTGGGGCTCAGCCAGGGGCACTCAGCCATGCCCACACACCCCTCCTCCCTTCTCTCCCGGGCAGGGCCCCTGGCGGGTGAAAGGCTCCAGTGCCGGCCTCCTAATCCGACACTCCAGGCTGAACTGGAGCCCGGTGGTGGGGACCCCATCCTCCACACCAGCCGTGGGAAGCACCCCCCAAGAGAGGGGCCTTCCTTCCTCCTCCCCACCACTGGCCTGCTCCTGTTTCTGCCCTAACTTGGAGCCACACCTGGGGCAGGAGCGCCCCAGAGCACGGCCACTGAGTGCGCCTTCTGAGGCCCGGCTTCACCCCCACACCCAACCAAGCTGGTGCGGCTCCCCATCTCCGCGCCCTACACCTGGCGGCTGTGCCCCTGGCCCCAGTCTGTGGGGAAGCCAGCCAGTCCCTGGCCAGCGGACGGGCCCCTCTGCATTCTCCAGGCTCAGGGAGCAGCCGCCTCCCTGCCAGGCCGGCCAGGAGGTGTCTCCACCCCTGGGCTCCCACTAAAGGCACCACCGTCAAGGGCCCTGGAAAGCCCCACCCCTGAGCTGGACAACCAGCTGAAGACCTGGGCAGGCAGCCTGCCAGGTTACAGGGCATGGGTGGGGTCTGCAGTCACAGTGCCCCAAGGATCCCACCCCAAAGCCCCCCGCATTGGCAGTAGAGTCACCAACGAACTCCCAACCCCCTCAACGCCAGCGTTTCTGAAATCCAAACCGATCATTTCCTACGGTTCAAGGAAAACACACCTGAAGGCAGCATGGCGGGAGGGAAGTCCCAAGGGGGATGAGGAAGTTGGGGGCCTCGGGCTCGTCCAACGGCTCTGTCCTCACCTGGAGCCCCAGGGCCGGCTGCCAACCTGCCCAGGGCCCAGCATCAGGCTGGCGGAACCTTCTCCTGAGGCCTTGGGACTGGGCCCAGGTGGTCCGAGCCGCAGAAGCAGCAGGCGTCTGCCCACCCACTGTGGGCTGGGGAGCAGGTCCAGAGCCACAGCTGCCAGGCTCCAGCAAGGGAGGGCCCGAGGGCAGGGTGCTGGCCCCTAGCCGGGCCGGGTGTGCCCAGGCAGAGGGGACGCCAGCAGTGGCCTCGCCAGTTCCACCGCTCGCCCTCACGCAGGACTTCTAGGAACCCAGCCTGATGCAACCCAGCCAGGCTGCCGCTGACCGCGGAAGGTGTACAGGGCCTGGGCACCAGCACAGGAGCTGACCCTCCCACCTTCTGTCCCCTCCTTCCTGGCCTCAGTTTCCCGTTCCCTGGAGTCCACCCCCCACAGGGCATTCCTGCCCAGAGAGGGCAGCAACCAAGAAGCAGATGGAGGAAGAGCCGCCCACTCAGGAACCGCCAGGCGTGGGGCTGAGGTCCAGGGCTGGGGCCAGCGGTGACCCGGCACCCCCACTCAAGGCCACCTCAGCTTCCTCTTTTGTTGTTTTTGAAGAACTCAACAAGCTCCCAAAACAGGAACCTCCCCAGTGCCGGCGGCCTCCACCACAGCCGGGCCATGACCTCCACCAGACTGTGCCTCCTGCCCCTCACCCGGGGGGTCCAGGGCTGTCGGGACTCCCACCCTCCACCCAGCTCTCGCGCCAGGGGCCAGCATGCTTCCCTCCCAGCCACTGTCCCTGGCCTGCCCACAGGGGCCGTTGGGGACCCTCAGTGCTGCCCGAGGATGCCGAGCTTGGCACTAGCCAGCCGAGGACCACAGGAGTCAGACTGAAGCCACCCAGACAGAGCCTGGGGCTGACCCTCATCTGACAGCCTGGGAAACTGAGGCCCAGGAGGCACAGACAGCCTTGGCCTGGAGCCCACAAGGTTCCCACGGGCCGAGGGGAGGGTCCTGCAGGGCCCCTCATCCCGAGGGGTGATGAGCAGCCTCCGTCTGTGCACAAGCAGTGAGCCCGGGGCCCTCCCAGCAGCTGCTCTCTGAGTGGGCTTGGAGCCCCCGCAAGACCTTCCTTCTCACGGGTGTTTACTCAGCAAAGCCAAGGCCTCCTCCAGGGTGAAAGGGAGTGGGCTATACCCTCTGGGCTGCACCCCACCTCACGCAGGGACCCCAGGACAAGCTGGCTGGCTGAGCGGCAGCTGGGGATACAGTGGGGGGTCTGTCCACTCACCGACACGGAGTAACACATGGGGTGAAGCCACCCTCTCCCCGCCTCAGTGCCCCCACATGGGGACAGCCAGTGCCAGGACCTCGAGACAGGGGGAAGGGGCGGGAAGGAGGCCCAGCCCAGGCACCTGCTTGGAGTCAGGGACTGGCCTCCATACTCCCCACTGGGATGCCTGGGGCTAACTCGGCAGGAGTGGTGAGGGGGCTGCCCTGAGGCCCGGATTGCGAGGTCTGTGCCAGGCATGGGCGTGGGGTGGGGCACGGCAAGGACTCAGATGTCCGGATGCTCCATGAGCTGCATGAATACGAGGTCCCATGTTGCCCGGGCCCAGCCAGGCACGCAGATCCGTGGCTTGGACACGCCTCCCACGTGCACTCAGGAGCACCTGCCGCACAGACCCACAGACCCACAGACAGCTTCCCTCAGTCCCCGCCCACTCAGTCTTGGCCTGCCGGGTCACGGCCTGTCGAAGGCAGCCAGGCCTGCAGCTCTTCCCCAGGTCCCTCTCAGGCGGCGGGCAGCCTGAGGGAGTCCAGGAGGTGCCCTTGTGGCCAGCACCCACTCCCGGCCCAGGCCCATGCCCAGGCCCAGGCTTTTCTCAACAGCCCAGAGACCCTCATCCTGGGCCCTGGTGTCCCAGCCACCCTCCTCAGCCAAGTGGACTGGGGACACTCAGGAAGACAACTGCAAGTGGACAAGGACAGGACCCCAGGGCTGGGACAGGGCAGCTCTCTGCGGGGCTGGGCGGCAGCCAGGCTGGTGTGGGCCCCAAGGCGAGGTGAGCAGGCTGCCGGGGAAGAGTCCCTCAAGAGCCGCCAAAGGACGGGAGCTGCAGGCGGGTTCAGCCAGACCTGCGCCCTGGCCCAGGGTTGACTTTTTAAAACTGTCAACCTTCAAAAATCGGGACAGTTCACACAACAGAACAAATCTTTGAAGACACAAACATCTGAGCAGCACAGAGCCCACCAGGACCGCAGCTGAGCTGCAGCTGCTTATCCCACGACAGCCGGCACAGCGGGGACGTCCGGCCCGTCCCTGCAGGCCCTGCTGGCCCCTGTGCTCTCAGCAGCCTGAGCTCTCCCTCCAGGAACCACCTGCCTGTTAGACGTCAGGCCCAGAGGCCTCACCTGGGTCCAGCCACAGGTCCACACAGGCCTTGAGCTGGAATGCCCATGTCCCCATGCCAGGTCCCTTCTGTCCCTGAAGCTCCCCTGACCCAGAGCACACATATCAGAACAACAGAAAGCAGCCTGGGCCACTCCCCAGAGATGACACCTGCCTCCCAAGGGGCAGGAGAAGGAGCTGGGCCTGGGGTCTGCAGACACTGCCACCCCACCACTCACACACAGGGCATACCCACCCCCACTCATCTCAGTGGCCACATCATCCCCGAAGACACCATCATGCCATGCGTGGCCAGCCCAAGCAGCCATGGTGGAAATGTCGCCTGGGAGTTCAGCTGAGAACCAACGTGTCCCACATCATGGCCGTAGCGAGTCCTGGAAAGGAGACAGGTGCAGGCCCACGCCAGGACAGCACCTAACTGCAAGGAAGGCCAGGCGCAGCAAAGGGCATCTGCAAGGGGCTGCGGCTGGGCCTGAGGGACAGTGACTGCGTCTCTCCCTCCTTCCCCACCCCCAGCCAGGCCTGCGCACTGTGAAGCAGGGGTGGGGTCCGCCCAGCACAGCCTTGCTGGGGTCACGGAGGCAGCTGGCGCCTCCAACCAGCGTTGCACCGGGGCTGCCCCTGCCAGCAGGATGGCAGAGCACATCTGCAACATACAGGGGACCCGGGGCACAGGGAGTGGGAAAACGAGGCAGGCGCTGGAGGACAGGCTTTCCTCAGCAAGCAGGGCCGGCCCTGCGAGTGGACGCCCGCCTGCTCTCGGCAACAAGAGAGGCCATGCCTGCCAAGGGCATATGTCACATCCACGCCACCTCCCATCCTCAGTGCCCACTGTACCAGGGATGGAGGAGGAAGAGCCGCGGGGAGAGGTCTAGGACCCTCTCTCCTGGCCTGAGGCTAGGGGCCAGGCGATAGAGCCCGGAGGCTGCAAAGGCTGGCTGGACCCCAACTCAGAGACCCCAAAAGCCATTCTCCACTCCACGAGGTCTCTCTCCCACCACTGCACCCTGGTGTAGATGGGGAAACCGAGGCCTGAGGCGCTATATGAACTTGCCCTTGGAAAGGGACATGGTGATGGAGTGGCTAACAGGGCTCAAACTCAGCTCTCTGGATGCTCCACTGGGCCTGATGTCCCAACCCCGCCAGGCCCCTCCCGAAGGCATGACCTGAGCAGCAAACTGCAACTCACCCAGACCTCGGACGAGTACCCCTGCCTGGGCCCAGCTGGCTGATGGGTGCCCCAGTAACTGGGCCTGGGCCCCTGGGCAGTCGAGACCCTGGCATCTCCTGGGTCAGCCCTAAATCCAACAGTCCATTAACAAACATTTTCCAAGGATGAGGAAGCAGTGGCCCCAAGCAGCAGATGGTGTGCGGGGAACAGGGTAGGAGCAGGGGACCCCTGACTCCAAAGAGGGCTGTGGGGGAGGCGACAGAGCACCTCCAGGCACAGGGAACAGGACTCCTGGAGAACAAGCAGGGACAGCACAGGGGGAGGGATGGAGAAGGTAGGCTGGGCAGAAGGCCGTCGAGGGACGCCACGCCAGAAGCTCCCCAAGGCCTGCAGGCTCTGCAGCCTCCTTGTCTCTGTCTCGAGTGCCATCCTGGTAGCTGCCCATCCGAACGCTCCAAACACACAGCGGACCACACCCCCCACACCCCTGGCATCTCAGTCATTGCTTCACCCCACCCCCAGGCTCCTGTGGCTTCTCGGGCCTGTTCTTCAGTGAGCTCCTATACATCCCACAATGCCCCATCTTGTGACACCCACTTTTGCCACACTTCCCTGTCTGTTCCAGCTGTGTCTGGGGTCTCCCCACTACCACGTGAAACCCATCTGCTAGAGGGTGTACGTAAAGAGGGGCGGGCTGCTGCAGGAGATCACTAGAGCTTAGGACGGGACAGGCCTGGAAAAAGAGGTCAGGAGGGTGGACTCATCCCACCCTAGGGCAGGAGAAGGTGAGGACCAGAGGACCTGGACCTGAACAGGAACCCGCCCTGGCAGGACAGAGGAGCCAGACAGCCAGACAGCCGTCTAGCCTCCTCTGCACCCCCCTGAGCATGGAGGGTGGGCAAGGCAGGAGGGCCTGCACAGGGCTGGAGGGGGTGGGGCTGTGGCCCCGGCTCCCATGCCACCAGTTCCTGGCCAGGCCCCTCAGCCAGCACCCCTCCATGGGCTGCAGGGCCAAATGAGTGAGGAGGAGGACTCAGGGGCTGGGCGGCCTGGGCTCAGCCAGCTCTGCAGCTCCAAGGCAAACATGCCCTGTGCCCATGTGGTATGGATTCCCCCCACCCCCAAAACTCAGGCCTGAAGCAGGCACCAGGCCAAGCCAAGCAGCCCTGCCCTGCCCTCAGGAGCCCTTGGGCAGTGCCCCGGGCCGCCAGCATGCCAGGCGCTGGAACAGCCCAGTGTCCTTGCTGCCTTCCAGGAAAGCCAGGAGAGAGGCTGGCAGCAGCTCCCCTGCCTGCCAGGGCCCGCACCAGGAAGCCACTCAGATGGCCGGCCCTGCATGGGGCCCCATCCTCCCGGCCTCCCTAGGCCCGGCCCTCCAAGCTATGGGAAGACATGGGGCCCCTGATACTCACCCTAGGCCAGCCAGGAGCCCCAGGGAGGGCAGCCTGTCGCACCCAGCAGGCCTGGGCACAGGCACTCAGACCCCGCGGCCACCCCCGGCCCTCCCTCCCCAGGCCCAGCCCCAGCACTGACCTCGTTTGTGCAGCCAGCCCTCCTTCACGATAGCCACGTCGCTCATGGTGCCCGGGGCTCCCTTGACACCCACACGCTCCTCTCAGGCAGGTGATCCCCGAGTCCCTGGCCACAGCCTCTGAGAGAAGCAAAGGAAGCTGTGTGTGAGGCCGTGCCTGGCCAAGGGCAGCTCCTCACCCCGCGTGAGCCCGAGACCCACCCCATGTGCCTGGGGCTCCCCCGCACCTGCCCTCCCAGGGGGGCTGCCATCCCTCTAGGCTCTCCGACCCCCATGTGCCAGCCTGCCTTACCTCTCCCCAAAACACGCAAGCTGCCAAGTGTAAAATCCATGGAATTGAATACAGTTTCCTGGACCTGGGTCTCTCCTCAGCCTGGGCTCGGAGCCCTGTCGCCTGCCAGGCCCTGAGAGCTGCTGCCTTGCTCACCTCCTCATTCCCACCTCCCCCTGCCTTTAGACAAATCACCTCCATCCCCAGAAGGGCTTCCCAGCCTCCCTAACCTGCTGTACCAGCTGACAGGCTGCCTCCTCCAGGCAGCCCCTTTCACTTCTTTGGCCCAAGCTGGCTCAGCCTTCCCTAAGCCCCTGGTGACAGATGGCCCGGTTTGCGCTCTCTGTCTGTGGTGTTCCTCCCCATGGATCCTGTGACAAAGCACAGGGTTCCTCCCTGCTCCCCAGACTAGGAAAGCAAAGAAACTCAGACATGAAGAAGGCAGGACCAGGAGGCAGGCGGCTGGCATAAACGGGAGCCCAGAGCCCTCCAGGGCGATCCCAAAATCCTCCAGGGAGAAACCCCAGGCCCCTCCTAAACCACATCGCCCCTGTCGGTCTGAATCTGGTTCATTCATTTGGCCAACGTGTACTGGGCGTTTTGCCAGGCCCACTGCTGGGCGCTGGAGACAAAGCGAGGTTCAGACAAGTCCGTCAGTGAGGAGCACCCCGTCCAGGGTGGTTACAGACTCGTAATTACAGCAGTTGGGAGGCAGCAAGTAAGTGGAGGCGCACTGGACAGGCCCCCACCCTGCAGTGCCCACCAGCCAGCCCTCACCTGAGCACACTTTGGACATTGATCCTGTATGGCTTCCTCATTTCCCCTCTGATGGATGAACTCCTAGGCATCCCTCAAAACCCAGTTCCCATATCACCAACTCCAGGCATCCCCAGAAACAGCATGTGGCATGCTCTTCCTGTGAACAGTCCTCTGCTACCTTTCCAGAGGGGCTTTCCTGAGGGGAGGAGGGTCCTCTCTGGGACCTCTAGGCCAGGCACAGACCTCTGGCGACCTCTGTGGAATGGATCCCAACATGGGTCTTTCCACAGCCAGCCTAGATGCTCTCCCGCCAGGCCGCCTTTCTGGCCTCCTGAGGCACGGGCTGGAAACCCAGAGGGCTGCTTTGCACTGATGGGCTCAAGCTAAATTTAGAATGGCGGGAAGGCCCACGGCTTTGTGTCTAACGCCAAGACAGGGAAGACCACACCTTGCCCAAAGACGGAAGTGCCCCAAGTGCTCGGCAGGATGGAAAAGCAGGCCAGACCCCAGGAGGGCACCGCAGGACCCCGAGGGCAGAGCTCCGGTCAGGCACAGGGGGCTCTGACGACACCGAGGGGGCGTGGGCTGGAGGCAGAGGGCTGGACTCAAAGACCTCTGGATGTCCCCCCACCCGCAGCCTGCCCGGGCCTGAACCCCTCCAAGGCCTGCTGCTGACAGTCAGACAGCTGTCCAGAGCCATGTGTAAAAATACATCTGCGCACACACGGGGGTGTACGTCTGCACAGAAACGCATAGGCCAGGCCGGCGCAGGGCTGCCTGTGGGGGCGGAGGGACCCCAACTCCCACAGCCTGTGTACCTGCCTTCACCATAAGCACATATTCTTGCTATTATTATTAAAGTCACAACTTCAACATACTCTGTGTTTCCAAAGGTCTCCTCCATCTGCCTCCAGAACCCTGGTGTGGAGAAGTCCACACGGTTCGAGAGGGAACCAGGCCCGCACAATGCGCTCCGCCCTCTGCTTGGATGAGGGACTCCAAGCAGTCAAGAGCGGCCACCTGGAGCAAGGCCACGGGACCCAGGAGGGAATGTGGGGAGGGCACAGGCCACGGGACCCAGGAGGGAATGTGCCACAGGGCAGGGGCCCAAGCCCACCCGTTCACCACAGCGGCACTCAGGGGCCGTCCCGCCGCCAGGACCAAGCTCGCCAGCGCTCCAGGACACTCAATCCGAGGGCCGAGCCCAAGCCCCCTCCAGCCCCCGGCCCCTGGGATGGGCGGGCAGGACCTCAAGGGCCCACCCAAGACAGGAAGCAGTTCCGGGGCCCAGGAGGGTCACAGTCCTTTGTGGCTAGCCTGGGTACCCCGCCACCACAGACAACTTTCTGTCCGAGGGAAATGAAGCCTCCTTCCGGGGCCCTCCCACAAACTTCAAGGCCGGCCGCGGCGAGCCTTTCTCCCAACCCCCGGGCACCTCCGCCGGCAGCCACGCTGGCCCCACGCCCGGGGCGCCCCAGGCCCGGCAGCGCCCCTCCTCCCTGGCCCCGGCCTCGCCCGGCGGAGCGGCCTCCCCAAGGTCACGCGGGAGGCCGGGGCCGGCAACCTGCACCCCGACGCCCGGCGTGAAGCCGCCCTCCCGCGGCCCGGCCCGCGCGCGCTCCCCGCCCAGGCCGCTCGGCCACTTCCTGCTCCCGCTCCTCCATTCTGGCGGCGCCGCGGCCCGCGCCCCGGCCCGACCGGCCGCGAACAAAGCAGCCCGGCCCGCGGGAAGGAAATCCGGGCCCGGGCGGCCGCGGCGGGAGGGGACTCACCGGGTCGCCGCGTCCGGGCGCGAGCGCGGGCCTAGCCGGGCCGCGGCCTCCGGCACCCGCCGCTCCGCATCCCCGCGGGCCGGCGCTGGGCGGGGCCGGGCTGGAGGCCGCGGCGGGCGGGTGTTGCTCGAGGCCGAGCCTCGCGTGCCGCCGCCGCCGCCCGGTGCCCGCTGCCCGGTGCCCGGCGCTCGGTGCTCGGCCGCCTGCTCGCGTCCTCCGGGCCGCGCTCTGTCCCGCCGCCGCCGGCCCGCCCTCTCCCCGCCCCGCGCCCGGAGCCGTCCGCCCACATCCGCCTCCGCCGCCCGGGGGGCCCCCACCGCGCGGCCCGCGGCCAAGGCGGAGTGCGCCCGGGGAGCCCACGGCGGGGCGGAGGGGCGGCCCCTGCGGCCTGGGGCCCGGGGCCTGGGCTGCTCCGCTAACGGAGCCCGGCCACCAGCCAGCCTGTCCAGGGCCATGCCCTCTCTGGCCTCAGTTTCCCTAGCTGTAAAGTGACCTGGCGATTCTGGGCTCACTCTACCGTGACCGCACTAGACCGGTCAGGGACGAATCCCGGTCTACCGCCTCCATGGCTGGGGTGGGTTAGGTTGACTTGAAGGCTGTGCCCCACGTGTGCGCTGCCCCACTCTCGGGGGCGTGGAGGGGAGGCCGAGAGTGTCCTAAAAGGCCCGATCCCAGGACCTTGTGCCTCTGGGGAAATGCGGGAGGGTGCCAGGACGGCAGGTCAGTTGGAGTGGGCCTCCAAGGAGCAGGAAGGCTCAGAGGGCACTCAACCGTTCACCTAGGCGCCAGCAGCTACACTCGCAAAAGGGGGGCTTGGCTGGGGTCTGGGGGAAGAGGGGCACACCTTGCCTGGGTCCCACCTTGAGCTGGGAGCAGACGCCAGCCAGAGGAGGGGTGGTGTGACCCTCCTGGCTGGATGGACTTGGTGGGCCCCAAAACCCGGTCGGGAGTCCACTGGGAGACAGATGGCCCCCGTATGGAGTGAGACACAGACCCCTTTCTCCTGCACACTCACAGGACACTGCGGGTGACTCCCACCCCGACCCCTTCCTGGCCAGAAGTTCCTCCAACGACGGCCCCTCCCCCACTCCAGAGGCCCAGAGTTGATAATAACCCTTTTGTAAAAGTGGGACTCTTGTGAGTTACCTTCCTGAGGCTGCTAAGTATTGGAGTGGGGGAGCATTTTTATTTTCAGCGGAGTGAGTTCAGCTGGCAGTGGGAGGCGGGTGGGGGAGGAGATGTAGACAGAGGCAGCAGGTTCAGCCCTCAGCACTCAGGACAGAGTCTGCAGCCAAAACTGGGGCTCCATCCTGGCCTCCTGGGCGGACCAAGAGAAGGACACTCCTCAGAGAACCAGGCGCAGTGGCTCCCACCTGTAATCCCAGCACTTTGGGAGGCCGAGGCAGGCAGATCATGAGGTCAGGAGTTTGAGCCATCCTGTCCAACATGCTGAAACCCCATCTCTACTAAAAATACAAAAAAGTAACCAGGTATGGTGGCATGTGCCTGCAATCCCAGCTACTCGAGAGGCTGAGGCAGGAGAATCTCTTGAACCCGGGAGGTGTAGCTTGCAGTGAGCAGAGATCGCACCAGTGTACTTCAGCCTGGGCAACGGAGCAAGCCTCAGTCGAAAGAGAGAGAGAAGGAAGGAAGGAAGGAAGGAAGGAGGGAAGGAAGTGAGGAAGAGAGGAAGGGAGGGAGGGAAAAGAGAAGGAGGAAGGGAGGAAGGAAGGAAGAAAGAAAGAGAGACAGAGAAAGAAGAAAGAAAGGAAAGAAAACTCTCCCCTGCATGGGGACACTCGTTCCTCAGCCAGGGGACGCCCCACTCCTGTCTCTCCCCTGGGCACCTCTGCTCCTTCGCAGCTCGGACTTTGTAACCCCAGGAAGGGCCCTATCTCGAGGGAGCCAAGTCAGAGGCCCAGTGGTCTGTGCCACCTGGGTAAAATGCCTGACCCAAGGGATGCCCCCAGAGCCGCACCATGGGCCACCTGGGGCTCCCTCTGGGAAGGTCACGCCTACCCATTGCTCCCCCAGGAAGAGTTCCTGGTATCCGCCCACCATCCTAGGCTCTGCCATGCAAGGATGGAGGAAGGAGTTCAGGGAGGAGGCAGAGGATGAGAGGGCCGGGAGATGGGGCCAGCAAGTGACCAAGGGTGGGGGTGTAGGAGGGAGCAGGGCGCCCTCTCAGGGAAGAGGCAATGACATGGCCGGGCTCTTCTTGAAATGGTGGGACCTCCTCCTTATTCTGCACTGGCTGTCTCCAAGGAGGCCTCCCAGCCTTCCCAGCCGGGCGCCCTGGCACCCGCTGGTGACCGCAACCCACTGTGGGCCCCACGCTCCAGTCCTGTCTTCGTCTTGACATGAGCTGCCCTCCCCAAAGACAGGGATCTCCCAGCGGGCAGGGCCAGCCCCCTCGCCTCCGGCCTCCCAGCGTGAAAGCAGAGTCCTCTCTTCAAGAGCACCCCTCTCACCCCCGAGACAGAATGGCCAGGAGAGGACCCAGCCCCACGGCTGCTGCTGGGACCGCTGAGGCGCTCTGTGGCCAGATGTCTCCAACAAAAACTGCTGCACCAGCGGTGGCCCACCGGCTGCCCACTCCCGAGCTCAGGGGCCTCGTGCCCTGTTACCGTCGACAGCTGCTGGCTGGGGGCAGGACTCGAGGGCCTGGGTTGTGCAGGTCCAGGCAGCAGCTGCAGGGCGGGGTCGGGAGAGCTCCCAGGCCAGATGGCCGCCTGTGTCTGGAGAGGGCCCGCCTGAGCCACCCCCACCTCCGAGACGGTGGCTGTCATTCCTGCGCTTGAGACCAGCCACAGGGGCTCTGAGACAGCAGGCTGGCCAGGCTCCCGGCACAACTCCGGGCTGCCTGGGACACCCCCTCCCTGATCAGTGTGGGGCAGGAGGGACTTGAATGCAGACATTCCTACCTGAGAGGTACAAGGAGCTTCTCTCCCACTGTCCCCTCCCCGTCCTCTACCCCTTTCCTAGCTGAGCCCCACCTTCCAGGTCCTGCTCTAGGCTCCCACAGGCAGCATCCTGACCCTCCCCGTGTGCCACAACCCCCTCGAGTGTCCCAGGCTCTCTGTCCCAGCAGCCAGGCAGGGCAGGCTGAGGTGCTCGCTCCCGGCCTGGAGTGGGGAGCGTCAGCCTGTCGCCCAGAGCCCCAGCATGCAGGCCACCCCACCCGCTCTGAAGGCTCAGGGGCTGCAGGTGTGGGCAGACAGGGCTGGGCTGTTGCCACAGAAGATTCAGGATTAGGGATTGTGGGACCATCAGTCACCACTCACAGAAGCAACTGTCAGGCATTCACTCAACAAACATTTACTGAACACCCACTTTGCATCCTGCCAACTTTTAAGCACCAAGTGAACAAAACAGCTCATTCTCTTTCAGCAGGAGATGGGACATTCCTCAATATTCCTCAATCACAGAACACCGGAACGCGCTGGAGGGGAGGGGAGCAGCCCAAGGGGTTGGGAGGGAGCTTAGCTAAGCTGTGCAGGACTGAGGAGGGGGCTCGGAGCAGAGACAGGATTGAAGAGAAGCCATTGAAGGGTTCTTTGGGGAAGAGCATTCCAGAACCTGAGAGCTTGCTGAGTACCAGGGCCTGTAGCTAATTTTCACAAAGACCGTGGGATGCACTCTGATTCCCATTTTGCAGAGGAGGATTCTTGAGGTTCAAAGAGGTCAAGGGTTTGGTCCTGCTCAAGGCTGGGCGGGGCCGGGGCACAGCTCTGATCCAGGCAGGGCGAGAAGGGAGCAGTCACATCTGGATTCACCCTTAACTTGTCTGAATTCAGCTCTTCCTGCTGGTGGCTGGGGCAAGGCAGATGATTATTTAAATGGGTGGAGGGAGGGGGCTTGGCCTTCCTCAGGACGGGGTCCTCAGGGTGGACGGCCGGAGGTGATGGGAGCCAGGGCTCTGCTGTCCCTAAGCTGGTCTCAGTGGCTGCGGGTGCAGTGTGATTCCAGGGGTCCAGGCTTTGGTTGCCAGGTTTAAGAACTAAAAATGCAGGACATCCGGTGAAACAAGGAATGATCTTTTAGTATAACAATGTGGCCTTCCTTCCCAGACTTCAGAACCTACGGTGGGCGGCACTCCTCCTGCACACACATACCTGGCCGGGTCCTGTCCTTCGTCGTCCCGCCTCTCTTCCAGCACCCCCCAGACTCCCCTGCACAGCCTTGGCTGGGGCCACTCCTCCATTGCCTCCTCCACTGCCTGGGCTGCAAGGCAGTGCAGAAGGAGACTGGCCGAATTCGAATCCTGGTTCAGGGACTTGCTGCCTGATACATGGCGCTGGGTACCTCACCTAACCTCTCACCAAAAAGGTATAAAAATAAGAGCATCTAGTTAATGGGACCATTGTTGAAGGTGATCCGGTGGTCTACAGTACCGTCAAACCTGCTCAGTCACCAGCAGCCCAGGCTGTGCCCCTGGGAAAAGGCTCCACCTGCTGGGGAGGGACCCTAACCCTACCAAACACACTCTCTACTTCCCTGTGGATTTCCCTCTCCCAGAACCAGGTGTCCCCCTCACGTTGTTTCAAGGCTTCTTTGCCGTGTAACGCTCCCCCCCACTCCTCCCTACCCCACTCCCAGGCCAGCCCCTGGCCCGAGTCTCCTGTTTGAACTCGTTCCTGCCTGCCCTGGGCTCCGCAGGGCTTCCCACTCCCTCGGCTATGGCATTTGCCCCCCATCCCACCGTGTCTGCTGGGAGCTGCCCGCTTGCCGTGCCCCTCTGCGCTGGGTGCCCCGTAGACGCTGGGCGGGGTCTGTGGAGAGGGTGGAAGTCCCCTTTCAGGATCGAGATCCTGTTTGAATGTTTGGAAGAGGGTCCCAGATGAATTAATTTCAAAAGGAGGCTTTCAAGGAAGAAGGAGGTGTCACCTTTGCAAAATGAACGACTCCCCATCCACGCACCCTCTACTCCATCCCAAGGCCGGCGCCCTGAGAGGTGGCGGGAGGCCGGGGTCCCAGGTGTATCCTCGGGTGACTGCCCAACAAGGGCCGGGATAGAAGCCGACCCTCGAAAGTGTTCCCTTTGCAGACTGGCGCAGTAAGGACCCCATGCCGGGAGAGGCTGGGAGGTGGGGGACCCAGGCCAACGAGGCAAGTATCGCGAGAGACCCCCAGCCCCCGCGCAGTGCCCTAAACCCCCCTTTTACCCTAACGCCCCCGCTGGCTGCGCGCGGTGCCCGGCCGGGTGGGGCAGACAGGGGAGCGGGGCGAGGGTGACCTCAGCGGTTCCGCCGCTCCGGGAAGTCGCTCGGCCCGCCTCCTCCGGCCCCAGCTCCGAGTTTCGCTCTCTCCGGGGCGGGGCGAGCGGCGGGCGGCGGGCGGCGCCGGGCCAGCCAAGTTGGAGCGCGCCCCGCCCGGCGCCCTCCCGGTCCCCGCGCCCTCGCGGCCGGGGCGCTCCACCCGCAGCTCCACGCGCCCCGGGGCCGCACTGGGGAGGGCGCGCGGCGCGGGCGGCGACCGGAGAGGAGCTCGGGGCGGCGGAGGTGAGCGCGGGGGGCGGGCTCCCGGCTCCGCCCGCCCCGCCCGCCGGCCCGCTCCCCGCGGCCGCGCTGCCATAAATGGGGCCGGGCGGCAGCTGGAGGCGGCGCGGAGGCGCGGGGCGGGCGGCGGCGGAGGCGCAGGCACGGGGCGTCACGGACGCCGCGAACGGACGGGCGGCCGCCCGGGAGTGAAGTTCAGGAGCGCCCGGGCGGGGACGCGCGCAGGTTTGCGCCGCTCGGGTCCCTGCGCCTGAGTCCCGGGACCCGCCCCCGCTCCGAGCGGCTACTGTTTACTTTCGATCGAGTTTTTCCTGCTCGGGGCAGGTGCCCGCGGCGGCTCCGGACGGGCGGTTGGCGCGTCACTCCCGCGCCGCTCTTTACGCGCTGCCTGCCGCCGGGAGGGGCGCTTCGCGGGCGTCTCCAGGCGCGCTGACAGGCGTCCCGTTTGTGCCCAGGTGATGACGGCGGCGGCATGGAGTTCCCTGAGCACGGCGGACGGCTGCTGGGCCGCCTGAGGCAGCAGCGCGAGCTGGGCTTCCTGTGCGACTGCACCGTGCTGGTGGGCGACGCGCGCTTCCCGGCCCACCGTGCCGTGCTGGCCGCGTGCAGCGTCTACTTCCATCTCTTCTACAGGGACCGGCCCGCGGGTAGCCGCGACACGGTGCGGCTTAACGGCGACATCGTCACGGCGCCCGCCTTCGGCCGCCTGCTGGACTTCATGTACGAGGGCCGCCTGGACCTGCGCAGCCTGCCCGTGGAGGACGTCCTGGCGGCCGCCAGCTACCTGCACATGTACGACATCGTCAAGGTCTGCAAGGGCCGGCTCCGGGAGAAGGGCCGAAGGCTGGACCCGGGGAGCCCTGCTCCTGGGGCAGAGCGTGCTCAGCCACCGTGCGCCTGGCCTGTTTGGACCGCTGACCTCTGCCCAGCTGCGCAGAAGGCCAAGCTCCCCCACGTTGGGGTCAAGGCTGCCCCCCCTCCTCGAGCATTTGCGCCTCCTTCCTGCCAGGTCCCCGAAGAGCCAGACCAGGCCCTGGACCTGTCACTGAAGCCTGGCCCAAGGCAGGAGCGCGTCCGCCCACCGTGCATCCCCCAGGCACCCCTCTGCGGCCGGGTGCAGCCAGGGACCCAGCCACTGGTGAAGGACGAACGGGACTCACTGTCAGAACGGGAAGATAGCAGCAGCTCTAGGAGCCCTCACAGCCCCTCGGAGCTACCTCCTGTTCCCGCAGCCAAGGACCTGGTGGCGGGCTTGCAGCCGCTGCCTGTCAGCGGGGAGGGCAGCCGGGAGCTGGTGCCGGATGGTGCAGGGCGGGTGGTGGGTGGGGACGAGCTGCGACCTGGCGGGCCCCTGTGCATCTGCCCGCTGTGCAGCAAGCTGTTCCCCAGCTCCCACATGCTGCAGCTGCACCTCAGCGGCCACTTCCGAGAGCGGGACAGCACGCGAGCCCGGCTCTCCTCGGACTGCAGGGCACCCACCTGCCCGCTCTGCGGGAAGACCTTCTCGTGCACATACACGCTGAAGAGGCACGAGCGGACACACTCGGGGGAGAAGCCCTACACGTGTGTGCAGTGTGGCAAAGGTTTTCAGTACTCCCACAACCTCAGCCGGCACGCCGTGGTGCACACTCGAGAGAAGCCGCATGCCTGCCGGTGGTGCGAGCGCCGTTTCACGCAGTCTGGGGACCTGTACCGCCACGTCCGAAAGTTTCACTGTGGCTTCGTCAAGTCCCTCCTGGTGTGATGCATCCCTGCGGGTCCTGAGGGTGGGGTGGAAGGGAAGGGATGGGGCCCCCCCGGGGAGACAACAGCATGGGGCGAGAAGCCTGGCCAGGTGGAAGTGTCAGCTCAGGCTGGATGGCGCAACTCGCCCGGCAGAGAGCATGCTGCCACTCCCTGGAACTTGGCCTTAGACTCCGGTGACTTGGGCAGCCCTCCTCCCACCTTGCCTCTCCCTCCCCCTCACTCCCCAACTCATTCCAGCCCCCAGGCTTCCTCTCCCGTCCCCTCCAGCCAAGTTCTGAGGGGTGTCCAACCAGCACCGTGTGAGATGGCACATCCACCTCCCGTCCGGGACTTTCCTGACCACCTCTCTGGCAGGCTTCAGGGGGTCTTCTTGAGCCTGGCCCCACACTAGGTGAATTATTCACATGTCAGAAAAGTTGGCGTGTGTCCTGATGGGGTGCTGGGAGGAAACAGCACCCTCCTGGGGGGCAGCAGCAGGAACCCCTGCCAGGAAGGCCTGGGGCACACTGAGTGCCAGCAGGAGCCATCTGGGCACAGCTGGTGCCTCGGGGGGGAGGGTGCAGCCCAGCAGGGATCCTAAGGCAGCAGGGGTAGCCAGCTAGAAGCTGAGTGGCTTTGACGTCATTATCACTCGGGTGGGACGTGAGTCCACGAGAGCGTGCAATCATGACTACACTGTAACTTTGGTCAGAGAGTGGGAATTTGGAACTGGATTCTCTTTTTGCATTTTCTTTCCTTTTTTTTTTTTTTGATATGGAGTTTTGGTCTTGTTTCCCAGGCTGGAGTGCAGTAGCCCAATCACAGCTCACTGCAACTTCGCCTCCCAGGTTCAAGCGATTCTCCTGCCTCAGCCTCCCACATAGCTGGGATTACAGGCATGCGCCACCGTGCCCAGCTAATTTTGTGTTTTAGTAGAGGCGGGGTTTCTCCATGTTGGTCAGGCTGGTCTCAAACTCCCGACCTCAGGTGATCCGTCGGCCTCCGCCTCCCAACGTGCTGGGATTACAGGTGTGAGCCACAGCACCTTGCCAAGAACTGGATTCTCTTGAGACCCAGAAAGAGCCTCCCGAGGCGGCCAGATGTCTGCTGGTGGCTGCCCAGCCACGTGCTTCCCTGCCTGAGTGCAGGTCTAGGAAGTCTCTGGGCATCCCCAGAGTGGGGCCTGGGCCACTGAGCTCTGTGCTGCTGCTAGGCCACCATGGGCCTTACTTTGAAGGTCACTCTACCTGCTAGGGGTCTCCCTGGAGCTGTGGCCACTGCCATGCACTGACTGAGCAGGGACCAAAGGCTGCCCTGGTTGCCAGGAGCAGGGTTTGTGGGCCTGTTCCCAGGTGAGGCGTGGGTGAAAGTGGCCATGGCAGCAGGGGTAGGGGCAGGCGAGGAGCAGGAGTCACAGCACCCCAGCCTCCATCCACAGCCCTGGGAGGCTAACGCTCCTCCATCATGAGTAGAATGTGAAGACCACGCCCCTCGTACGTGTCACTGGTTCAGGTCGTGTCCTGCTTTGCCCACCTAATCACCAAGCAAATCTTGCCACCAGAACCTCCCTGGCCTCTGGGGGTCAGCAGGTGCAGAGTCACATGGATGCCTGGAGACCACCTGGGCTGTTTCCTCTGACCGGGAATGGCCTTGATGACAGAGGCCAGCCAAGTCTACGTTTTTTTCTCTTCTCCTGACAACACTGGATGTCATATTTATTAGTCAGCCTGGTCTGGAGTGAAAGACCGTCCCTAGCGCGTCTCCCACTCGCCCTGGGCCCCTGGTGTGCTGGGTGCCAGCCTGGGAGCCCAGCGCCTCTGGGTAATGCTGCAGGGCTCAGGGCCCAACTACTGGTTGGCTTTGGTCTTGAGACAGCTGGGGGTGGGTGAACTCTGCAAGAGTTCAGTGTGATGTGCTCCATAATCCTGTGTGTGTGTCTGTGTGTCTAGCACATGGCAAGGCCCAAGCCAAGCCGGTGCCCCGCAAATGGGCAGCCACACTGCCGCCCAAGCACGAAGGTATGGCCGAGGCGCTGGTCCCCCCAGTGTTTTCCGTGGGGGAAGGACTTCCCTTTGCTGGGTGTGCAGCCTGCCCTGAGCTCCTATCAACACTGGGTTTCTTGTCTTCTACACAGCTACTGTGAAGAGAGTGTAAGGAGAGGTGGTCCGTTTTATCATAACGGACACCGTTGGGACAAAATATATACATGTACATATATTTAAGACATTAACTGTGAGAGAGAGTGTAGTACAGGCCTGTGCCGACTCGGGGCAATGGAGTCAGCAGTGGGGGGTCTCCTGGGCCCGCCCAGCACCTGTGGGTGCTCTGGCCCTGCAGGTGGGGACAGCTCCAGGCTAACCCCAGGAGACAACTGTTGGTGCACAGCACCGAGGAGGCGTGGGAATGGGTGCTGTCTTCCTCTTTTCACATCATGGTGACAGTAATAAAGCCCACCTCCGGCGGAAATGGCAGTGACTATTCCTGGGGATGGGTGGGGACTCCCAGGTGCCACCACATGCTCATGCTGGTGGGTGGGGGAGACTGGGACAGGGCTGAGGGCAGGTGGCACCCCTCTTTCCCCAGGTTTGTCCCCGACTGCCAGCATTTGGGGGGGGTCCAGGGAGGCAGCTCTGTCAGGGAGGCACAAGACACAGGCTAGCTTGGCAGGGGAAGCCACAGTGACTTCTTGCCCTGGGAAGGAGGCTGGACCCCTGAGGAAAGCTGTGAGCCTGGGGATGCCATTGCCCTCCCCACCACCCTACGCCCTTGGCCTCTTGTGGGTGGAGAAGGTACAGCAATTTCTAGAGCCTTGTGGCAGGCTGGGCTGGGCTCTGGGCTGATGAGGCTGGGGTGGGCAGTGCCACTCCTTTTCTGCCCTGCTCCCTCCGGAGGCCCTGCAGGGGGTCATCAGCCCTGAGCCTTCCCCTGGACGGAGCACGGCCTTCTTTTCCAGGCCAGCTGGGGCAGAGCCTCCACATGTGCTACAAGCTTCAAGGAGAGCCAGGGCAACCCCCCGGCCCAGGGCAGTGTTGGGGTGGTGCTGGCTAAAGGGTCCCCAAGGTCAGGCTGCGCTGGTGTGCAAGGGCCTCCACTCCTGGGCCAGCTCCTGCCACCTTCCCAGTCCTGACCCCAAATGCGGGTCCTTCCTTCTGGGAGGCGGTGCTGGGTCCTCCCCTACCCCTCCTGTGCCCACCCTGTCTCCTGCTGAGCCTGGCCCAGGGCCCTGTCCTGCAGGGAGGCCTTATCACGTTCCCAGTTGGGCCCATGACTCAGCCCAGGCCTTCTCAGCCCAGAGGAGGAGGCTGTTTCTATACCAACCAGGCAGGAAAGGATGGTCTGCTGTCCCCTAGGGGGCATGGGGCTTCCTGGGGCCCCTCCAGCCTGCCCAGCTCTGCCACACTGTGCTTACGACTCAGCTGACTGCTGGAGCTGTTGCCAAAGCTTTCAGTTCCACTGCTGACCACAGTGGGACTCCTGGCACCCTCCTTGAAGGCCATCCAGCTGGCTTCCTTGGCTGGATGCTAAACTGAGGCACATGGAAGGGACCAGTACTGCCCACGGTCCCAGAGCCAGTTGGTGGTAAATCCAGGACTTCTTCCACAAACTACAGGAACCTCAAGCTGTCTGCCCACAGTGCTGGGCACAGGGCCTCGACGCTGTCAGAGGCACAGTGGCAAGTTGGGGCAGCAAGGACGAGGCCAGAGGGAAGGAAGGAGACGGTTAGACTCGGTGGAGAAGGAATCCCAGCAGGCTCCCCAGGAAGGGTGACCTCTCAGGAGCCTACAAGTGGACAATATGAATACAGGCACCAGGCAGGGGCTGGCCCCCACAAAGGCCCGATCACGTCAGCCAGGTGTGTGGACGCCACCCTGGGGAAGCTGCCTTGCAAGTGGGAAGCAGGACGGTCGGCAACTTTGGCCCCTCCCTTCCGCCACCTCCCCAGCTCCTGCCCACTCCCCAACACACCTGGTCTTACCTCTTCCCAGCGTTCCTAAATGGCACTGAGTCCTTCCCAGTGTGGGGGCTCCACTCCACAGACACCCTTGTGGACCCTGACGACAAAGCAGTGCAGGTTTGGCTCGAACCCCTGCCACCCCAGCTCTCAGGGGTGAACTCCAAGCCCCCAAGGCCTCTCTGCCCTGGTCTTCTGTGACTTCTCTCCTCCCCACCTCAGTCCCATCCTCACTGAACACATCCCACAGTCATCATGGTCGTCATCACCATCACCCCGCCCCATGGAACACAACTGTCACCTCCACCATCACCTGTACCTCCACCATCAGTATCACCTCCAGCACCATCACCTCCACCTCCACCATCACCTTTACCTCCACCATCAGTATCACCTCCACCATCACCTCCACTATCACATCACCTCCGCCTCCACCAGCATCACCACCATCACCTCCACCTCCACCATCACCTCCACCTCCACCATCACCTTTACCTCCACCATCAGTATCACCTCCAGCACCATCACCTCCACCTCTACCATCACCTCCACCATCACCTTTAC